>PITA01004825.1:0-118355 GCA_004023965.1 Spilogale gracilis | reverse complement strand
TTTTTTTTTTAAGATTTTATTTATTTATTTGACAGAGAGAAACACAGCGAGAGAGGGAGCACAAGTGGGGAGAGTGAGAGAGGGAGAAGCAGGCTTCCTGCCAAGAAGGAAGCCCGATGTGGGGCTCGATCCCGGGTCTCCAGGATCATGACCTGAGCCGAAGGCAGTCACCCAACCAACTGAGCCACCCAGGCGCCCCTCATCTTCTAAGGCCATAAAATTATTTTCAGACTCAGTGATGTTTAAGTTCATATTAATAAAGAATTGTAATTTTCCTAAAGCAATAATCCATAGAACTATTACGTGTCTGAAATGAAGATACTCTTATATTATGCAAAGCAATTTTAACCTTCATTATAGCTTTATCTCGTTTTCTCAAACTATACCCATAGACATAATTGTCCATAATAAAGTGTCCCACTATTGAGATTTCTCCCCCCAAAAGCCATTTACTTCTGATTATTCCAATTATACAAGAAACCAGCTAAAGAAGAAGGTAAAGAGTTTTCAGTTTTTCACTAACTCAAGATGGAAACAATTAGGCAATGTAACCTTCACTATGCTCCAGGCACAAGCTCACACAATGACTACCTTCACATTACAGCACCCCTCACCTGATCTGACAGATGTTGAGGATCCCATGGAATATCTATACTCTCCTGGCAAGCAGAAATCTTCAAATGTCATAGAATATTTTTAGCAGATGAGAATTAAATTTATTTAAAGAGAGCATTACAAACTAATGGAAAATATTATCTTAAAGTATAGTTCTTAGAAAAATGTCTGGAAAAATTGAGGTTGGATCATTATTTTACATCATAGACCAACTAAACTCTATGTCATCCAATAAATTTAAAAGATATATATAAAAAGTAGTAATCTTAAAACAGCAAAAAACATTATAGATACATGTAAAAGGATGATGCTTTATGGAAAAATAATGAGAGATGAATAGGGTGACATACTTAAGTGCACAATTTATAAATTTTTTATACTCCAGAATAGTTATAAAGAATATTAAAAGATAAAAAAACTTATAAATTTTGAAGCAATAATGGTCAAAATTAATTTCTGTAATATGTAAAAATGTCATAAATCTAAACTTATTAAAATATAAAACAAAATAGATGAAAAAAGATGAGTTTTTTCATAGAAATGTTTTAATTTAAGACTGATACAATTATTTAATTCAAAATAACTAAGTTCTATTTTCTGCTAAGACAGATTTTTAGGACTAAAACTCATTGCAAGAATGGGTATAGCGTGATCTGAAATTATCACTGCTGATGAAAGACAAAATTGTGCTACAGGTCTAGAAATAATTTTGGGAATCTATAGAGAGGACAAAAATATTTTCTACCCTCTGTGCCAGAGCTAAACTCCTCAAAACTCCATTCTGAGGAAAATTCATAAGTATAGCAACTTAGGTAAGAGGATATGCAGTACAGAATTGTTTACAGTAGAGAAAAGGGTAAACCTACAAAGTAGTAGGAATGATTGCTCAGTAACTTATGTTTCCCATATGTTATAGAATGTTATTCATCAAATATTCTATAATTTTGAAGATATTTAATATAGCCTAATGTTCAAACAAGTAATGAATTAAAAAGAAAAAGAACATCAATGTATTTGCAGGATGACAGGTTAATGCCAGCTATATAAACCTGTTATTCTGCATCCATCTATTTTCTACCGAAGTAAAAAAGTTAGTGTAACAAGATGTTAATATCTTCATATTGGAATTATCAATGATTTTATTTATCTCCTTTTTATATTCTTTGATTTTCCAGTATTACTTAGGGAGCACCCGTCCCTCTTAAAATTGGAATAAAATGTTACATTATTATAATGGAAATAAATGACCTTATTACTTTTAAGTTTTTCACTTTGGCTTTTCTATCTTATTATATCTGTCTTTGTGTATCTTTGTACAAAATAGCCAGGAACTAAAACACAGGTAAGCCCATCATGTATGAAAGGAAAATTTTTTGTTATTCACTTTCTAGGTCATATTGGGCTATTCCTTACTACATTCCACAGAGAATTATGTATTTAAACTTCTAAAATTTCTGCAAAAGCCTTTACTCTTTCCAAGTCTCTCAGCAACTGATAAATCATTTTCTCAAAGGATATAGTTTGTCTGCAGATTTCTGTTGCCAAGGTCTTCATAAAACCTAACAGAACTAAATTACATTTAACCATATGGATTTACATTTTCTCCAAAGTAGCTGGAAGTATTAATCAAAGGTGAACAAATGAAGTTTAAATATTTTTAGTGACTAAATATAACAAATCAAAATTATAGTAGATGTTGAAACTTTTTAATAGATTTCCATTCTAGAACCTTGTTTTAAGTAGCATCTGATTACCTTTCCTTTCCTTCTTCCAAGTCAAAATTCAATATTTTACTGTTACATAACTAGTAATCTGAAATAAATACCTTATTTTTGGCATAAGTCAATAGCCTATATTCATTGCCTTCATGAACTTCAGCATCTAGACTCATCAACATCAGCATCAGAAAGAAATACAGGATTCCAGATCAGTATTTCAAATGTCTCTTTGTTTATGTGAAAATCATTTACTGAAGCCTAGCCAATCAAAATAGAAAGAAATTGGATGCACACCAGGATTGAATATTTCTGCCAATGTTTCCTTTCTGTAAATAGCACTAAAAAAAAAAAAAGAAAGAAAAGAAAAGAAACAGACAAAAATATCTCCAGAATCTGCTTAGATCTTCAAATCAAAGGTCACCTGGAAACTGTTTTCTCACATAGACTATTGTCAGAATTTGTATACTTTGTATACTTATTAAAGAACTTTCCAAACAACGAGATTTATTTTTGCAAGTGAACTCAGAATCACATCTGTGGTTACTTTACAGTAATACTAAGCTTGACTCACATCTCTGAAATGTCATAATCTATCTATATGACCTCGAGCCTGTGTCCACAGTGTCCTCTCTGTCAAGAATGACCTTCTTTCTCCTTTCTGCTTCACGATCATCTCATTTTCCCAAACAAACCCCACAAACCACCCCTGTGGATCATCTCATTTTCCCAAACAAACCCCACAAACTACCCCTTTCCTCTGAGCTAAGCACTGTATCTCTTTTGAATTCAATTACATACCTGATTTCTGAAACTTTCTTCATTATTGAATAATGGGTGTCTTTGGTACAAAGCCCCAATCATCTTATTTGTATCCTAATTTCCAATTTAGTAATTATATAACCACATCATATAATGAAAATCGTTTATTTCATTCATTCACAAATATTTATGAGTACATTCCATATGTTAATGTTTCCACGCTATCTTAGGTAGTACCATGATGAACAAAGAAGGTAAGGTGTCTACTCTCATAAAATTTTTATTTTGGTGGAGGAATTATTTTTAAAAATCCATCTAGTGATAATGTGCTGCACATAAATGCAAATGAATGATGTAGTAGAGAGCATACAGTAACTAAGTATGGTTGATCAGAAAAGCTCTCTCTAAAGAGATGATATTTAAGCTAATATTTGAATGCTAAAAAGAGTTAGCCTGAGAAGATCCCTAATGAGAACATCCCAGGCTGAAGAAACAACTAATGCAAAAACATAAGAAATAGACACGACAAATCAAGGAATCAAAAGAAAGCTAACATAGTTAACAAAGGGAAAAAATCAAAAAAAGAGAGGCAGATAGATCATGCTATATGATATGATGATATGATATGATGATATGATGATATGAATATATGATATGACATGATATAATGAAGTCAGGGAGGTAGAAAGACCCCAAATCAGATATGATTTTGCAAGACTGAAAAAGAGATTGAATGTTGAAATACAATGGGGAGTCACTGGGGAATTTTAAACAAGAGAATAACAAGATCTTGTTTTCACGGTAAGAGATAATTCTAGTGACTTTTAACAGGGCAGAATACAAACAAACTAGATTATGGTATTGGTACAGGTAGGAGATCCTACTGATCTGGAGTAGGGTGTCAAGGAGGGAAACAGACATAATGGAACAATAACAAGATGCATTTGGAAAGTAGAATGTATAACATTTGTTAATGGATTAGATGTGTTAAATGAGGAAAAAGAAGAAAGGAGAATAATATTAAGACTTATCTACATTAACTGGGTGGGACATTGCATTTGATTAAGTTGAAAAAGAGTGGGGGAAAGATGATGCTTTTCCTGGGGGAAGGTCAGGGAGTAGGAATTAAGAGGAGTCCTTTGGATATTCTACATTTGAAATGCTTGCTAATTCTAATACATTTTTTACTGGATTCTTCAGATGTTTCTATGTATAAATCATGTCATCTACAAGTATAGTTCTACACCTCCTTTGCTATCTGGGTTCTTCCCCCCACCCCCTTGCCTAATTGCCCTACATTGAACCTCCAGGATAATACTGAAGAGATGTTATGAGCGTGAGCATTCTTAAACTGATCCTAATTTGAAAGTGATCCTAATCCCCCCTAATGTAGGGGAACACTTTCAGTTTTCACCATTAGAGATGACGCTCTTGATCAGGCAGAGGAAATTTCCTTCTATTCACAGATTGTCGAGTGTCTTTCTCATGAAGGGGTACTGACTTTTGTCTATGTTTTTTATCTACCAAAATTTATCATGTGGCGTATGTGTTTTATTCTCTCAATATGATGTATTACCTTAATTATCATATGTTGTACTAATCTTGTGTTCCTAGAGTTAATCCTATTTGATCATGGTATAGATATTGCTGGATCTAGTTTCCTGGTACTCTGTCGAAGATTTTTGCATCTTTAATCATAAAAATATTCGTCTATCACTTTCTATTCATGTGATATCTTCGGTTCTGGCACGAGAATAATACTGACCTTATAAAATTACTCGAGAAGTGTCCCCTTCTCTTATAAGAGTTTGTGAAAAAAGAATGATATAAATTTTTGTTTAAATGTTTGTTAGACTTCACCCATAAATCCAACTGGATATAGCCTTTTCGTGTTTATGTATATGTGTAGTGTTTTGATTATGTTTCTAATATTTTAACTTGTTATATAACTACTTGTTATTTACTTGTTATAACTGTGTTACTTATTATATATTATTCCATGGTCTTTTTCCATTTCATTGAAATTATCTAATTTGTCAGATTACAGTTTACATTAATTTCCTAGAGTTATTATAACAGATTAACATAAACTTTGTGTTTTAAAACAAAACAAATTTATTCTCCTGTTGTTCTGGAGTGCAGACATCAAAAATCAAGGTGTCAACAGGGCTACACTCACTCCACAGGCTCTAGGGGCCCCCTTTGCAAAGGTAGTTATTGAGGTCAGTTTGTTTTCTTTATTCATTCATTCTGAGACCCTTTCAGAAGCCTTTTCTGAGCTGCTTCTTTTCTTGGTTATCTCTGATAAACTAGGTGGTCTACAAAGTTTTGCTCTCAAAGAGTTACCAATCTTCTCTTAGTTGCTTACAAAAAAAAAAAAAATCTCCATTATTTTCAATATTATCATTAGTCTCAAACTTTTTCCATACTCTGTTTCAAATAAAACCCATTCCTTTGGGAAGATCTTCAGAGCTCTGTCTTCTTAAGGTCTGACTCTCCCTGTGGGCAAAATCTCTGAGGGATTATTTAGAGGCTTGGGGGCAAGGGCAGTGGCTCACTTCTCTCAGAATGTAACGCCTCCTTTATGAATAAGACACTGGTAGATGGCAGTGGCCTCTAGTCTCCTCAGCTTGCATATCCAAGTGTGAACCCTTCATCCTTTAAACAAACTGAGGTAAGGGCATTCAAGGCTATAGTGTTTATAGCATGCTGCACTATTATAGAGACTTCAGACTATGAGTTGGCACTGGGTAGAGAAAAAGACCCTGACCATTCCAGTCATAATTACTTTGAATTTGACCTCTGGAATGTGGAAGTGGGGCAGATGAGAAATGGTGAAGCGGGGGTGAGAAATGCTACTGTCTCGTGTCATTCTGAAAAATACCCTAGAACGTAACTACAAACTGGAAAAGGAGTGGGAGCCATGTCTTCTTGACCACACCTGCTACAGTGGAGCTTCATCCCACCTACCTGGGATGGAAAAGAAAGGGAAGAGGTTATAGCACAAGTACCACAGACCCACAGACTCTCATTATTAGTAGTATTACTGAAATTTAGTAGAATTTCTTGAATAAATAATTCTTTATTTGCTGTAGTAACAGGACAATTTCCACAGATCTTAAATTAGTTGTGTGCTTTATCATTTTTTTCAGTGATAGTTATTTCATAGGGGAGTGGGTCTGCAGAGACACTCATGCCACCAATGTAGACGTGATTCTTGTGAATGACTTAATATCTTTAAGATAAAGTTCTCAAAAGAATTGTAAAAAGAATAATCAACTGTGCAAATTTAAAAACTATAACTGGCTTAATTCAATGAATCATAAATTGGGCATCATCCCATCTAGCAAACAGAAAGGAGTTCCAAGAAGCTGTACAAAATGGATGAGTTTCACAGTCAGAAGGAGGAAGAGTGAGGAAATTATTTGAAAAGAATAGATTGTTACAAGCAAGGTCACCTTTCTTGGGGGGACAGCAGGGGTCATTGGGAAAATTACTTCTCTAGTCCTGACCAGAAAATTCTAGACTGACGCATTAAGATTATGATCCTGAATTTAGATTGGGTAATAAGTGTCAGTTTGGTGACATGAGCTTAGCACAAGTGACTCCATTTCAGGCCTATTGTCTCTTTTTTAACAGAAAGTAAGTGTATAAGGTCTCATTTTAAGCAAGATGAACAATGACAGGCCTCATAAAAGGGAAAGGAATGAGAAGGAGTTTGAAGAGAACAGGAATAAAACACAGCAGAGAATGGTTATAAATTATTTTTTAACAGATGGAGATCTCAAAATCACTCTCTTTAAAAAATGTTTTTTCTATCAAAAATAAAATGAGCGTATGCATACTCACCCAAAATTTGTATGTCTTGCAGATAATTATGAAAACACAGAAAGCTCTCTATAGAGACTATGTGTTATAAACTTCCATATTAGACTATTACATTCTTAAAGGAAGAGAAGATATTCTATTATTCTATTTCTATTTGTATTTATTATGTTACACGTATTGTTCCTAGCGTACGGTAGTTAATAAAATTTGATGAAAGGATAAGTGAATGAACACAAAAACTAGAAGGAAAAAAAAGGAAGTGGATGATAGATTTTCAGAAATTTATTGTTTCATTGATGGGAACTCTGTCTACATTGAAAATTAGAAAAAAACTATGAATTAACAAATGGCAAACTAGTCCATATGGGATAAAGCAATAAAATTCCTTAAGTTGAATTTGAACATATCAAAAAAGTTATGACACAAATGAAACAATTGTCTAAGTTAATACTTACTTTTGGCATTATATAAAAATGTTAGTATTTTATTTTTAGATGAAAAAATAAAAATAAATTTATCCCAAAATTAAAATTTCAAAATAATCAATTTCTGTCCTTTTAATATGGGTCTTCATTTGAAATGGTAAACACAAAACAGTAAAAACCAGCACTGGGTGGGTGGAAGTGTGTAATAAGATAAAGGAAAAATGAGAGGATATGAGAAATGATGTAAGAACACAAAATTAATCATATTTTATCCAGCCACAGAGAGACAATTTTAAAGTGCCAGTTTCCTCTTGAAAGTGACCCTTTTACAACCTGGAGTGGCCTTTAGAAACCCATTAAAAAAAAGAAAAGGAAAGAAAGAAACCCATTGAAGTTTAAGACATCATTTGGGGTGCCTGGGTGGCTCAGTGGGTTAAAGCCTCTGCCTTGGGCTCAGGTCATGATCTCAGGGTCCTGGAATCAAGGCCCACATCAGGCTCTCTGCTCAGCAGGGAGCCTGCTTCCTCCTCTCTCTCTGCCTGCTTCTCTGTCTACCTGTGATCTCTCTCTCTGTCAAATAAATAAATAAAATATTTTTAAAAAAAAAAAGACATCATCTGAAGGGGAGGACATTCCATTCCTTGCTACTTACTTTACCTTCACTTCTCACCACCCTCACACATGTATTAGCTGGGGTAGGATGGTACTCAGCAGCTATGTATCCATCCTCTTTGGGCAGATGCAGAAGGATTATTGAAGAACCATTGTAAAATTTTATAGTATTGTATTATGAGAACCAAAATAGGGAAATGTGGACTTCCTTTTTACTAAGCTTTCTTTTTTGTGACCACGTTTAAAACAAAGATGTGTTCATAGAGAACACGTTAATTGGAAACATGAATTATTTAAAAATGAAGGCCTTATGGAATGACTGGGTGGCTCAGTCATTAAGCATCTGCCTTCAACTCAGGTCATGATTCCGGAGTCCCTGGACTGAGCCCCGCATCAGGCTCTCTGCTCATCCGGAGGCTTGCTTCTCCCTCTCTTATTTCCCCTGCTTGTGTTTCATCTCTAGCCGAGTTTCTCTCTGTCAAAGAAATAAATAAAATATTTAAAAACAAATAAATAAGGGGAGCCTGGGTGGCTCAGTTGGTTAAGCGACTGCCTTTGGCTCAGGTCATAATCCCAGAGTCCTGGGGATTGAGCCCCACATCGGGCTCCCTGCTTGGTGGGAAGCCTGCTTATCCCTCTCTCACTCCCCCTGCTTGTGTTCCCTCTCTGGCTGTGTTTCTTTCTGTCAAATAAATAAATAAAAATCAAAATAAATTAAAAAAAGATTTTATTCAAAACATAATTAATTAATTAATTAATAATAAAAATGAAGGCCTTATAAGCACACTAGGTTGTATTTACCATTTAAAATGGCACCACAATGTAGTAAGACATGAACACAGATTATGATTCACTGGGCTCACTAAATAAGCATAAATGTGAACTGATCTATATATGTGCATTTTCTTACTTAAAAGAATTTCATTTAGTGGTAAACTAAGAAGTTGGAAAGCAATGATTAAAAATTCATATATTCAAGACAGAAAATGATGAAATCTATGGGGACAAAGGACATTTCTTATTCATCTCATTCTAAGCACCAAGCAAAGATCAGGAAAAATGTGGCAGTAAATAATTCAGTCATTACTTTAATCATTTATTCATTTAACAAATATTACATTTCTAGTCTGGCAGATCTTCTACATGTGGGGGAGGAGAAGAAATATAAAGATAAGAAAATTATATTCTGATGAAGAGGATGGTATTCAATGAATGAATGAATATACCAATCCAGGTAAATTCATCTAAGAAAGGGGAAGAAATCAGATTCACAAAAAGATTTGGAAACAATCTTTTTCATTGTATGCATATTATCAGTACTTCAGATTTGTGAACATTTATATCGTCAATACTTTAGAATTACAGATTATTAACAGCTCACAATATTCCAAGAAGGTAATAACATTAATCATTTCATAGATGAGTAAAACTTAAAGTGAAGTGTTTTGCCTAAATTGCCTTAACTATTATAAGTAGAGTGGGAACTTGAAACTAGCTTCTGGTGACTTCTTTTGTTTTCATTTGTGGAAGGCAGTGTGTCTTCTCTGTTGCTTACATAGAGCCTTTCAGGGCTATATTCTCATCAAACACCTTTCAGGAAAACCAGTCTAGTGGAAAAATATATTTCACTTAGATCTGAAAGATTTCAGGCTCTCTTGGGCATTCTGCTGACTAGCAGCATGCTTGTGGTCCTACATGTTTAGTTCCTTCACTTCTGTGAGAACTTCTGCCATATTTTATCCCACTACCCTCAATGGTCAGTTCTCTAGTATAGAGAGAAAAAAGTAAATTTTACTTTAGTTTCTCCTTGAGTTGTTGCCTATTCATGTTTCTTATGGTGTTCTGCTTATTACTTACTGCTACCATAAGGAGGAATTTCCTTATGATCAAGGTCTTGTCTGGAACTCTTGGTTACTACTTCCTCAACAGGACACAGAATTCTTCTGACTGGTGCCATTAGAAAATTTATAATAGGTCAGGCACACTTTTTTATTGTCCTGTATCTTTATTTTCCATGACACTATTATATAAAACATTCAGGTATGTAAGACTTAAAGGTTGAGAAAAGGAAATGTAATTACAGTGTAGGATGAGAGCACTTAGAGGTGTGTGCCACGTAATGGTTTTCTTAGAGAACTAGGGTATGTATTCAAGATGTCAAGCCTTGAGGAGGCAGGTGGGGGGAGAAGGTCATTTTATAGAGAAAGCATCTTTTTATCCTAATTTCTTGCATTTATATTTTTTCTCTCTTCAAAAATGTTCTAACCTCTGCTGTTATACTAACCCCTATACCCAGAAAAAAATGTGCTTCATGCTAATATTCGTATTTCTCCTCTTTTCATCAGTTGAGATTAACCCACTATGGGTGTGTCAGAAGAGCTTCAGAAGGATAATCAAGGCTTTCCATTTGAGAGAAAATTATATCAATTACATTCTGAGTAGTACAGAGAAATATCTATTCTACTTTGGATGATAAAAATGACATAAATTGCCCTTGTACCTAGTAATCTCAGATTTTAGAATTTTTGACTTCACCCCCTTACATGGTATTATTTATAACCTTAACATCCCAGAGCTACCACCAACTTGTACTTTCCACAGAAATTTGCTCCCCTAGTTAATCAAGGAGTCCACCAGGCCAATTCTGCATCTTTCAAACAACAAGAGCCAAGTCCCTTCTCCTTCTAGTCTTCCCTTGGAGATTTCCAAGACAGATACTTCATCAGGTACTTGTCTCTTTGCTGCCCCAACATTCCACCAAGTGCTCTTCACCGACCTTCATGATTATACTGGTCAACAGCACTGGAACTGCAAGTTCATGCCATTTCTGATCTTCTAAATTCTTATCTCTTTTTCTTCAAGGTCATCACCTGCACTTCTGCTGAGTATCTGCTGCAAGTCCTCAGGCACCTCCTTGATGATACTGAATCTATCAACCATGTATTTCAAGGTATGTACTCCTCGTGCAACAAGTATTTGTATCTCAGTGATTCCCTGACTCCAGTTATCTAGTGTTCACTTTCTCCCCCCAGGTAGTATGGTGATTTCTCTCTTACTTTGCCCACAACACAGTGATATAGGTTCTAATATCAATATATTTTGGGTTTCTATACTTAGCTTGGTAATGGGAAGCACCTACCATATTTATTTGGGTCCCTGTTAATAAAGGGATTTTCTCTTTCATCTATTATCATTCCAATCTCTATTTTAAGCTTTAGGGGTAATGAATGAGTCACAATAATGGGCAAAAAATCTTTATACTGTAGCAAAGATAACTGTTCTGTTGTTATACCTTTGTGAAAATATAACCAAAGCATATAAATAAGTCCAACAGGTGGGCAGGATGAATAGAAGGCTACCAGAGGAATACTAAGGGAAATTTCCTTAGTTTATTTCTAATGGATTAAAAGTCTCAGATAGTGAAGTTGCAGATTAACTTTAGGTTTCTTTTTATCTAGAAGAAATGCCAATTATTTTTGTTCAGTAAAACAGGTAACCACAAGATTATCTTTTATTGTTGTGAGATATTAATTGGTTTCATATATAAATCAGTAATGTTCTAACATTAGTTTTTAAAAATTCACTGTAAATACCCTAGTTACTCAAGTGCTGTGTGGGTAAGTTTTAACATATCTCTGCTTCTCTCATTAATTTAGGAGTTAAATAAGATCTATGACATCAGTTAATTTAAGTGTACCTGTAAGTCATGATTTTAACTTTTAGAAAATTTTACTCTAAACCTTCTGCTGCCACCAATGGATCTCCACTTCAGGATATTCTAGCTCATCCTCGTGTGACTTCTCTTGACTCTGCCATTCCGATTTCTAGTAGTATTATTGAAATGAATGATTCTACATTTAATGGATCTTACAAATCTCCCTTCACTCCCCATTTTAGAGTCATTCAGCTAATGCCATTATACTTTCCACATCCCAGTCCCACCAAATCTGTCTCTTTATCAGATAAAAGAGGAAGAAGTACAACTAGAAATAACCGCTGATTTAAAATTCTGTGAACATGTAAAAGATAATTCTGAATTCTATGAAGGTCATGTCTTTTTATAGTAAGGGCCCAAACACACCTTTGGGATATAGTTAGTTTTGTGCAGGTCAAAGTATTTTAAGAGAAAAGCTTATTGATCTGATTGGCCCAAAGTTCCCCAAATTAATAGAGATTACTTTATAGAATTATAACTTTGGAGCCAAGAAACACAAGCAGCCATTTGACCAGATTTTTATTGGAGGAAAAGGATATTGAAAATTTCATTTTGAGATGTTAGATTACACGGTCACTGGGTGTTAGGCATTCAGTTCAAGTTGTTACACCACGAAAACCAAAAATAAGTACACACCAGAAACTAATTCCTTCTGATATTTATACTTGGAATTCTAAAGCTCCAGTAACATATGGATCCTTGTTTCTGTTATTTTTTTCATGTTTAAAATGAGAAAATGTTATATAATGAACTAAATTTCTTCTACAATGCTATGAATCTCTGTGACTGATAGTGGAAAAGTAAATGATGTAAAAACATGAAAGCATGAATGTGACCCCACAGAAAATTATTCAAGGCCCTTTCTCTAAACCCAAGAAGCCTCTGGACTTCCCAGTCCCGTATGACCACAACAACCCCTGCCCTTCAGGATGCACAGTAGATAGTGCCTGAGAGCTTTCTAGGGGGCTCTGTTAACTTCCATTGTTTCATACTTATCTCTCTTTTTTGCTCTGTTTCTGATAAACACAGGAGGTTTACATATACAATTTGATATTAAGTTTCCTCTTTAAATAAATTTAAATTAAAAGTAGTAAACTCATATAAAGAAAACCATGGAGTAAATAACAGTTCAAGTGATACATGGTTAGAGCAAAAGTTGAAACTCAAGCGAGTGCACAAAAGTAATCTTGGGTCTTTGTGAAAACCAAAGATTGATGCTTAGGAAATCTAAAATAAGGATAACTCTTCACTGCATTACTTTAAGATTTGTTTTTCAATAAAGTCCATGGAAGGATTAATAAACAGTATAGTCAATACAAAATTTACCTTGGCTCTGGGTTAGACAAACCACAATTTATATACCATCTCTGTCTAAGCAAACTTTGTTCTCAGAGTTCTCATTAGTAAATAGGAATCTTACCTCATTAGACCAGTATTTGAATTAAATGTCATAGCACATATAAAGTGAATGGTACATAAGTGGTACTCATTCATTTCCCCTTGACCCCCCCTTAAATGAAGATATCATCTGTTTCTATTTTCTTTTTTTAATAAAGATTTTATTTATTTATCTGAGAGAAATAGAGAGAGAGAGAGAGAGAGAGCGAGAGAGAGAGCAAGAATGAGTGAGGGGAGAAGTAGAAGGAGCCCTATGTGGGGCTCAATTCCAGGACCCTGGGATCATGATCTGAGCCGAAGGCAGACACTTAACTGACTGAGCCACCCAGGTGCCCATTTCAATTTTCTTAATGGCTTATAAACTGGAAATAGTTCACAATTATTTATATTACATTATTTTTTGATGTGCTATCAAAATAAGGAAAAGCTAGATGTTAAATCTTGATATTACTGTGGCACAGAGAAATAAAAAGTTTATGTGAATAGCAAAAAAAAATAAATATAGATAGATATAGATAGATGATAGATAGATATAGATAGATAGATGATAGATGATAGATAGATGATAGGGAGATAGATATCATCTATTGAGATGTCAAAGTGGCACCCCTGTTAGAACCAAGTAGCTATGACTCAGAAATACATTCCCATAGAATGCTTAAGTCCAGCATATCTTTTCTTGGTTTCAGTAAGGGATTCCCAAATGACTTTGCAACTGACAAAACTCTATTTATTTTTCTTTACTTTCTACTGATTTTATTTTATTTTGTTTTTGTTTTTATTCCTAGTTTGTGCACAGACAAGTTATTCTTCTTTGGTTGTAAGGAGAATTGAATATTTGGCTTATGGTCTAAATTTTATGATAATCTCTATTCAAACAGATTATAAAGATCTATTCCTTGTTGATTTGGAGAAAAATAAAATATGATGTTTCATTCTATTTATTTGTTAGTTTTTTAAATTATTTTTAACTTGGCCTATTTGTGATTTATCTCAATTAAGAATTAGACACCTACTAAGAAGGAGAATACCTCTATGAAATCTGAGCAGATAACATATTATTTTTAAGATTTTGTGTCTACTTTTGACTTGTGGTTTGAGTTGTAGGACTGAAGGTATAATGTATCTGTGGGTCTCTCTCTTTGTAAATAAAGTTTTTACTTTTCATTTTAAGTATGAAATATTTCCCTAATTCAGAGGATACAAATTAGATTTTACCATTTCTTAAATCATCTTCTGATTGTTTTATATATACTACATTCATATTTATATAATATAAATATTTATAATATAAAATATTTCTAAATTTCACAGAAAAACTGAATCCATAATACTTTAAAAGTACTAAAAGAAATCTTTATTATAGACATTGCTATGTTAAAAACATTTAAAGAATTCAAAACAAATGAGGTGAATTTTGCAAATTATACTACTTCTATAATTTTGTATTTAAAAATAAATGATAGCTATATGGATATTAGTTGAGTTTTAAAGTGAAGTAATATATAAATACTTTATGAGATTACAAATTATTTTTTATAAAATTTAAAATATTTTTATTTTTTATAAAATTTTGATTTGTTTTTTTACAAGGAGATAGACTAATTTGACACCTAAAACGTGGAGCACTGGGTGTGGGGAATGGGGAGTGAATCTTGGAACACTGGAAAAAAAAAATTTTAGTAACAATTAAAAAAAAAAAGAAATTCCAAACTTCTCATACTGGTTTAAACCTATATAGTTTTAGAGATCATAAAAATGTAAATATTGATTTAATTAAATTGAATCATAATTCTGACAAGTTTTTTATGTAAAGTATAAATATGGTTCATAGGACATCATACTGAACAAAATTTGTTAGATTTTTAAATAACTAAAATCCTTCAACTAATATTGAAATGAGTTAATGGACATAGTTATGAATTCATAGATAATTTTGAAATGAGATTAAATAGTGAACCACTCATTGCAGGGAATAATTTTAATGTTATAGTTTGCTTCTTATTTACAGGTGATATGGAGTCAATATATCTTTGGGTTATGATAATAAACTTGTTCATTTTGCCATTTTAATAAAAAAGGGATATATGAGGCTAGTACTATGTTGTGTGTATTTATGAGCTATGCTAATCTACTCAAATTGTGCCTATATATAACATATAAGTCTTAGTACAATCTCCTAGTTTTCTCTGATTGATACAAGATAGACTTTTGGTTAAAAGTTATGGATTTTTGAGATTATATGGATTATTGAGATTATACTGTGAGTAATAATGATTGAGAAAAACAGTGTGTTATGTAAAATTGATGTTTTGGTTTTCAAGGAAAAAAATACAGTTGTCTTGAAGTATAAATCTGATCCTAAGAAAAAAATATAGAAAAGAAAAAACATTAGTGTGTGTACAAGTAGTAGAAAGCATGAGGGAAATTAATTCTATTTGCCTTGGTTTATAGTACCAGAGATTGAAAGGAAGCTATGAATATCTTTAAATTTTGACAAAGTTAAATCAGTTTTGATGGGCTTATTCTCCAGATAATTTAAGGAGGTGAGGAAGATTCATGAAAACTTCCCTGTCAGGTATATATCCATGCAAAACAAATTTTTGGTTCTTTCTCTATAAAACTGATAAGTAAGTCTTAGAAACTTGTAGGGATAACAAATGTGAACTTCCCACATAGCAGAGGTTCCATACCTTATCAGAAGAATCTTCTCTACATAGAATTGATTTTATTATATAATTAGTTTGTTAAAACAAAAGAAAGGAATAAAACTTTTTATCTTTTATGTTTATTTTAAATGTTATCATTTTGATTAACTATATTAGCAGATATAATTTCTCAGCATCCATGGTCCTATCTTGAGTCATCAAATCTGTTTTAATTTTTTTATTTGCTTCAAATATAAGATCCCAAATTTAGAAAAAAATAATATATTCAGGAAGGCTCCTGTACGTCTTCTAGAAAAACACAAATATTTATTAAGCTTTCATTTGAGAGGAAGTGGGTGCACACATGAGTGAGAGAGCGAGAGAGAGAGAAAGGAGAAAGTAGAGAGAGAGAGCATGAGCAGGGGGAAGGGTATGAGGGAAAGGGAGAAGAAGGAAGCCAGATGTGGGACTTGATCCCAGGTCTCTGGGATCATGACTTAAGCTGAAGGCAGACACTTAACCAACTGAGCCACCCCAGCACCCTAAACACGTGTATTTGTTACTTCACCTTATAAAGAAAAATAGATGATAGGAACAATGAGGGTTGTTTGCTGTGTTCTGTATTCATATTCAGCTTTATACTAGTATAAAATCTATGGGGAAATAATGATCAAAGTAGAAGAAACAGGAAGCCTTTCCTAAGTAAACACTATACAAATAAAATGTTATTACAGCAAGATTTCAGAAATTATACTGTTTATGTTCCTAGAGATTTTTCAATTTCTTCACTGTTCATGATATTTTTCTTTTAACCCTGGGAGAAACACTGATCAAAATTCTGAATTACTATGTACTGAACCCCAATAGAAAATTTACTCTTCTGATATTCATACTTACTCTAAATCATTTAATAACAAACCATACATGTTTCTACTTCCCACTGATCTTTGCCTGAAGACTTGCTATAAACTTTAGGTTACATTTCCTATCATTACCAAAAAAGTGTAGTCAAATGCCTGTTGAAAAGATATATCCAAAGGAAGAATAAAGAAAGAAAGACTGTGGTATCTGGTTGGTTTAGTCATTAAGTGTCTGCCTTTGGCTCAGGTCATGATCCCAAGGTCCTGGGATTGAGCCCCACATCAGGCTCCCTGCTTGGTGGGCAGGAAGCCTGCTTTTCCCTCTCTCACTCCCACTGCTTGTGTTCCCTCTCTCACTGTGTCTCTCTCTGTCAAATAAATAAATAAAATCTTGAAAGAAAGGAAAGAAAGAAAGAAAGAAGGAAAGAAAGAAAGAAGGAAAGAAAGAAAGAAAGAAAGAAAGAAAGAAAGAAAGAAAGAAAGAAAGAAAGAAAGAAAGAAAGACAAATAAAAAGAGAAGGAAGGAAGGAAGGAAGGAAGGAAGGAAGGAAGGGAGGGAAAGAGGGAGGGAGGAAGGAAGAAAGAGAAAGAGAAAAGGAAGGAAGGATGGAAGAAAGGAAGGAAGGGAGAAAGAAAGACAAAGAGAGAAAAGGAAGAAAGGAAGTCAGAAAGAAGAAAAAGAAAGAAGAAAGAAAGAAAAAGAAAAAAGTAAAAAGAAAAGAAAGAGAGAAAAAGAAAAGAAAAAGAAAGAGAAGGAAAAAGAAGAAAAAGAAAGAAAGAAGAAAGAAAGAGAAAGAGAAAGAAAGAAGAAAGAAAGAAAGGAAGGAAGGAAGGAAGGAAGGAAGGAAGGAAGGAAGGAAGAAAGAAAGAAAGAAAGAAAGAAAGAAAGAAAGAAAGAAAGAAAGAAAGAAAGAAAGAAATTAAGATAAAGGGAGAGAGAGAGGAGGAGGGGGAGAGAGGGAGGGAGAAAGAAAAGGACTATATCAGATACTTTAAATTATGGATACTTCAATGATAGATAATTAGAAGAGTCTTCCAAGTTGACAATGATTAGAATATATTCATATAATATGTGTCTGAAATAGTATTGGTATAACTCTAATGTTCTAGTTTATGTATATATAGGCATTATAGATTGAATGTTTGTGCCCTCTCTCAAATTCATATGATAAATCCCAATGCCTAGTTTGATAGCATTTAGAGGTGGTCCTTAGGAAGTAATTAGCTCATGATATGGAATCCTTATGAATGGGATTAATACCCTTACTAAAGAGCCCCCAGGCTCTTTTTCACCTTTTCCAAGTGAGGATACAAGAAGTAGAAGGCTGTCTGTGAACAAGAAAGCAAGTCCTCCACAGATACCAAATATATAGTGCCCTTATTTTGGACTTCCCAGGCTACATTGTGAGAAATAAATTTCTGTGGTTTATTAGCCACTCAGTCTATGCTATTTTCTTATAACAGCCTGAATGGACTAAGACAATGAAGAAGTACTTTTAACTCTTAGTATAATAGGCTATGCTTTTCCAAACTGAAATTAATCATTTTAAATAAAATCTTTTCTCAATGATTCCTCAGAATTGAGAGATAAATGCTTTGTGGAATCTTCTTACATTTTCATGGCAATATGGGTATTTACATAGATTCAATAAAAATCTATCCTCCTTTGGGGCACCTGGGTAGCTCAGTTGATTAAGCATCAGACTCTTAGTTTCAGCTTAGGTCATGATCTCAGGATCCTGGGATTGGGCTCCATTGGGCTCCCACTCAGCAGGGAGTTTGCTGGAGGATTCTCTCTCTCTCTCTCTCTCTCTCTCTCTCTCTCTCTGCCCCTTCACACTATGCACATGTACTTTCTCTAAAATAAATAAATAAGTCTTAAAAACAAACAAAAAAAAACTATCCTTCTTTTTACCAAGATATATAATTGGACAAATTTACTCATAATCTGACAAATTGATTGTGTACCCAATTTTATACTTGTAGTGTCATATTTCAGAATAAATCTCATTTAATAAGCTATGACAAGCCTTCTTTTAAGAAACAGAGATCTCCCCACACAAGAGAAATTAATAGGAAAAGAATTTACCGGGGTACCTGGGTGGCTCAGTTGGTTAAGTGACTGCCTTTGGCTCAGGTCATGATCCCATCGACCCGGGATCGAGTCCCACATCGGGCTCCCTGGTCGGCGGGAAGCTTGCTTCTCCCTCACTCACTCCCCCTGCTTGTGTTCCCTCTCTGGCTGTGTTTCTCTCTGTTAAATTAATAAAATCTTTAAAAAAAAAAAAAAGAAAAGAAAAGAAAAGAATTTACCATCCAATCTAGAAAAAATATTTTCATAAAATACATGAAACAAGACAGTAAACATCATGGGTGCCTGGGTGACTCAGAGGGTTAAGCCTCTGCCTTCAGCTCAGGTCATTATCTCAGAGTCTTGGGATCGAGTCCCTGCTGAGCAGAAAGCCTGCTTCCCCCTCTTTCTCTGCCTGCCTCTCTTCCCATTTGTGATCTTTCTGTCAACGAAATAAATAAAATCTTAAAAAAAAAAAGACTCTAAACATCAGCTAATTTTGATGTAAATTAATATCCAGTGAAAGATCATCTACAGCTGCCAGTTTTTCATCCTCTACTTCATCTTCAGTTTCTATTTGCTGCTGACGAACCTCAGCCTAGATCTGAATCTAGCAGCCGGAGTCAATGTTCATTTAGCTTATACCTTCAGTATTTGTACGTAGGAAAGTCATAGTGATATAAATTTGACTGTGATCCAGGGAAGTATATTCAGACAGTTTAAAGTCCAGTGGTGGAAAATTCTTATTTGTAAGCAACAATAAAAACTTTAAAATAAGATGTGTTTTTAGAAGGATAAAAGATATTTATATAGAAATTATTAGTGTAATTTTGGAATACAGGTGACATACAGAGCCGATGGCCAGGAAAGAATTCTTGAGATGTCTTTGGGTGCAAAAGAGTGATTTTATTAAAACTCAAGGATAGGACCCATGAACAGAAAGAGCTGCATTACAGGGTGAGGGATGACTGATTATGTACTTGGGAAGTGGGGGTAGGAAAAAGGAAGGTTTTCAAAAGAATTTTTGTATGTTAAAGAGGACCTACAAGATACTGGAGGCCTTGCCATTGTCAAATTAAGGTTGTTCTTCCCTCTAGTAAATCATTAACATCAAGGCAGTTGGGAGCTTCAGGGAGGAGTGTTATTCTGCCTATCAAGTCCTTGTCCATGGGGTGCAGGTTATAAGGAAAGTTTATTTCACTTACATTCTCTTCTACCTTCTACCCACATCGCTATGTGTGGGTACGTGATGTTAGAGCTCCAGAAAATTGAGTCTATGGGTCTCTAGAACTTAGGCTATTGATAAGAACGCTTTTTTGGGGCACCTGGGTGGTTCAGTCGGCTCAGGTCATGATCCTGGAGACCCTGGATGGAGTCCCACATCGGGCTCCCTGCTCCGCGGGAAGCCTGCTTCTCCCTCTCTCACTCCCTCTGCTTGTGTTCCCTTTCTCGCTGAGTTTCTCTCTGTCAAATAAAAAAATAAAATCTTTACTAAAAAAAAAAAAAAAAAGAATGCTTTTTCTTATAAGTCACTAAGACATTTGTAAACTGAGGGAGACTCATATCTTGCTGGACAGTGATCTTTATAAGTTAACCATTTATTTTTTTCTTCCCTTAACTTTCTAGCAGCCAGGAGTGCTTGAGGAATGTCACACATATCCTACTGGGGGGGAGGGGGTTGCAGGGTGTCAGATTGTGTTTTGTGCTTTGTCCTCAGATTGCCTGCTTCTCCCTCATCACAATTATGTTCTAGGTGGTATTCTAAAGTAGAAAGAAAGAGAGGGAAAGAGAGAAATTGATATGAATAGCTTTATATGACATAGAATACAATTTATGCCCACAACAACAACCTTAGGTTTTATTAAGATACCTATTTGCAGATGAGGAAATCTAGGCACAGAAATTATAAAACTGGTACATCAGTGCCAGTTCTTCCTATTATGTGTATTATTTACACTGATAATTAAAAATGTGATCTAGATAGCTAGTATCATCTTTTGTGTGTATGTCAGTTATTTTTTAAGCTAAACAGCTCCCTAAAAGCCAATCATTTTTATGTGTTGTATAAGATTTTACTGTGTTTTTTTTAACAAAGTAGCTTGCACAAACAAGGTATATAATAAGCAGTGTTGACTGACTGTAGCCACAAAGAGCCCAATTATTCAAGGAGCCAAGAAAAGCCTGGCATGCCTAAGAAGTGTCATATTTTGACATGAATTAGCATCTTTCTTGATGTTTCTGATTAGAAGGGCAAAGTGTGAATGAGTCATAGGGTAATGGTTATTTTTCATTTACATCAATTGCTGCTTTGGAGTTGGACTGTAGATGCTGAGTTTAGGGAAGTACATCCTAATATATCAGAATTGTATTCTCTTGTACAACCAAAAAAAGCCTGTTAAAGAATTTTCTTTTTCCTCAACAAAAATATCTTGCATGGTTAATACAAGTTTTTGTACTTCAATTTAATAGTGTTTAATGGCTAAAGATTAAATGATTTTTTTTTAGTCTATTATGGGTAACACTATATTAGAAGTTACAGTGATAATGAAATCTAAAATTATTATTCCATGATCCAAAATTGACAATAACAAATAGAAAAAAAGTTGAAGCAAATATTCTAGAAATAAACTAATAACCAATAAGAGTAAAATTTTCCCACTCTTATATAGAGAATATGTGGTGTTTTTTTGTTTTGTTTTGTTTTTTTGGACTACCCTACTTCCACATACCATACAATTTACAGTAAAGTCTCAAAAAAAGAAAAAAAAATAGTTGCTATGACTCAGATCCAAGCTAAGATTCATGTCATTAAATGAATTTTAACACAAAGGTGACAGTCTTTCATCTGTAATTACTTTGAGACTGTCACAATTATTGACAGAATAAAGGAGTACAATTTAGATCTGTGAGGTGGCTATTATTTTTTAATCGTTCTGTTTTTTACACAGAGAACACTGAAAGCATTGAAATACTCCTTTGTTCTTTGCATTGTTGTCTTAAAATTAACATATTTTCTCAAGTATGCAAATAATTTGTGATACTAAAGAAACCAGAGTTTTATCAGAGTAAGGTTCAGATCACACCTTGTGGAATTTCTAGTTCAATTTCTAGATCAAAATAGCATGGAGAAATTAGGAACAGTTTAGGACTTTTTGAAGGAAGTTCTAGAAAAAATATTGTTCCTTCAGGAATTAGCATTTCTTCAACCAAATAGTGCTTTTATTTTTTAAAATAGTGTTTATAATGAAGAGAAAGTTAAACAGATCATATGTTTTCTCAAAACATTAAACAGGAAACATTATTTACCTCATTATTTTCTATAATAATTACTTGGCCAGAGAAAGTTTGCTTAGGTGATAAACTAGAAGTCTAAGATTGATTGATAATGTATAATCTAGAGAGGAAGGGAAACTATCCTTGCTTCTGTAACCACCTGGTGACAAGTAAAGTGCTAACAGCCATTCTGAGACATAGTCAAGAATGACAACCCAGGTTAGTTTGACTTGGATGATTTACTGTTCACTTAATCCTCCAGGGACCTACACAGAACATCCTAACAGTGTTGTGTGCTCTTGATAAAGCTAGGCCCTTATCTATTCTCCTTCCCCTCAGCCCTACTCCATAAAAAAAAAAAAAAAAAAAAAAAAAAAAAAAAAAAAAAAAAAAAAAAGTGGGATCTCCTTTTCAGTGAGAAAGGAGAAAGAAATAAGCAGTAGTGGTTCCTAGGGAATGGAACATTTTCATATATAAAAACATCTGAAATTAGTATACATTGCTACCTCTAGTGTAATGTGGCATGTACTTCAATGGAAGAAAGAAAACCTTTAACCAAAAGGCAAAAAGGGGAGACTGCAGTACACTTCTGATGCACAGCAATGTGTTAATTTTTCCTCAATTCTTTACATTTGTTCACATACTTGTTCTCCTCATTTTCTTTTTACTCCATTCATAACATGGTCACTCATTCAATTTGCATTACTTAATTACTAGTGGTAACATCAGCTCTTCTTCTTTGCCCATTTTCTATACGCTCCTACTTGGGTGATAAATGTTTTCTTACTTAAACACAGTGATCCAAAAGGCCTTGACCCGATCTCCTTATGCCAGTGGTAGGCACATGATCTTACCTCATATTCCACTTATCGTGGTCAAAGTGTTTAATTTCAAATTGCCTATGGATCAGCAAAAGAAAAATTATTTATTTTACCGATTTTTTATTTATTTGACAGAGAGAGACAGAGCACAAGCAGGAGGAGCAACAGGCAGAGGGAGAGGGAGAAGAGGGTACCCTGCTGAACAGAAAGCCCAATGTAAGGCTCAATCCCAGGATTCTGGAATCATGATCTGAAATGAAGGCAGATGCTTAACTGACTGACCTATCATGGCACCACAGAAAAGTTTTAAATTATACAAGGTCACATTTCTTATTTCTTCCTCCCCCTAACATTTTTGAGCATTCTGTCAATTGCTGCCTCAAAATTCTGACCAATAAAAATGCCTATGTTTGGCATATATCATGCTAATTTCTCCACTTCACTTTTTACATATTAGTTTCCAAAGCTACTTATATGTTCTGATACATATTTATTACACACTCTTTTTTCTTTCTTTCTTTCTTCCTTCCTTCTTCCTTTCTTTCTTCCTTCCTTCTTCCTTTCTTTCTTCCTTCCTTCCTTCCTTCCTTCTTCCTTTCTTCCTTTCTTCCTTTCTTCCTTCCTTTCTTTCTTTCTTTCTTTCTTTCTTTCTTTCTTTCTTTCTTTCTTTCTTTCTTCTTTCTTTCCTTCTTTCTTGTAAGTTGCACACCCAGAATGGAGCCCAACATGGGGTCTGAGCTCATGACCTGAGATCAAGACCTGAGCTGAGATCAAGGGTCAGATGTTCAAACAACTGAGAAACCCAGGTACCTCTTACACACACTTTAAATTTGTGCACTCTTTTTGACTGTCATAATCAAATTCTTTTTCATAATGACATCAGCTATTTAATGAAGTAGTTTGGGAATACAGTTGGCAAAGTTTCTACAAGCATATTATCTTTGCTTTTTGCTTCCTGAACTTGAGTTGCCATTCGTCTTTCATCCCCTCCTACCTCCCTGAGTACTCACTCCACTTCTATCCTGGGCTGGACAATGGGAATCTTTTAGAGCTCTGTGATTTGTTCACACAGTGTTTATATTTATACTCAATTAATTTCAGAAATTTTATTTTAAGCAGAAATTTAAAAATTCTCATTTTAATTTTAAAAAAGCATTACAAAGTTATTATAATGATTACTAGCTATCCTATCGAAGAATTTTAGGGTCACAAATTGGGATTGAAATGAGTGATAAATAAGACCCTCCCTGGCCTCTAATCTGTCAAATCTGCTCTGTTGAAACTGTTTTCATATTCCCTAATGGCCAGAGATCAACCTCATGTAAATCTGCTGTAATAATAGGGATACAAAGGAGGAAAAGCACTTGCCATTCATATTCCTCACTCACTCTACTTTCCCCAACCTAAAAAGAATATAGACAGATATGTGCTTGCACAGTGGAGTTTCCATTTATTTCAGAGGAGGCATTATCCTTTCCATTGTGCTTATTCCCTTAACAACTATTTCTACTTCTTGACTGAATTGATGCCTCGAGTATTGCAAGAAACTTAACATTTGTTCTTCTTTTCAAAATCTTAAAAACTCCATGCCCTTCTTCTCTCCTTATATGTTCTACCGACTGTTTCCTTAAATGATCCTTAGTATTTCCCAACACTGTTAAGAGCCAACAGAATGCTGTTTTGGATGGGGTGAGGGGAGGGAGTGGAGCAGTTCATACTTCCCCTAAGTATATTAACTGGAAAGCTCTTTCACTCAAGTGATGTACTGAGGCACTTCAACCACTGCTCCTCTGACCCTGACACTTCAAGTGGAAGCTCGGCTCAGTTCCTATTAAGAGAAACACATAAAGCTGCCATTGTCACAAATTCAGTCAGTAATGGATAAAATGGTAATTAAATTAAGATGGCTGTTGCGGAGAGAGGTTACTTTATAACAAAATCTAACAGGACTGAAATTCACTCTCCTAGTTTCCATCTCTACCAATTAATGCAACTTGGGATCTAGTTATTTATATTCAGCCTTCCAAATCACCTTGCTTGTGAGAGTTGTCTCCAGTTGCTATAAAGTTTGCCAGAAAGAAAAAAATATATTTTTTTTCATAAGCCTATATTAGGAGTCTAAGAGGTATTAGAAAAATAACTTGGCAGCAAAGAAGGAATGCTTGGAGTGAGCTCTGAAAGGAATACCAACAAGGGAGAATAGCCAAATACTAAATTGCACATCAAATATCTTCAGCTTTGCTTTATTATTGAATTAGTCTCATACCAAAAGATCCAGTGATGGTCACAAAGAAACCAACAACTAAGTGTCTTTAACAGATTTATTGTTAAATCCAGGTTTTCTCAAACCATGCATAAGACCAATATATAATAAGGCTACATATTGAAAATCCTTGAGGAGACTTAAAAAATAGTTACTTGGACTCCACCCCTAGAGTTTCAGATGTAATTGGGTTTGTGGGAAGCCTTTGAAATGGGGCTTTAAAAAAATTCCACAGGTAATTTTCATGCAAAGCAGAAGCTAAAAACCACTACACAGTTGAATTTCTTGCTAGTTTCCTCTTTGTAGCAATTATTTTGTCTCATTTTCATACAGATTTAATACATGTAGCTTTAAGGCTGTAGGAGCTTAAAGATGGAGGGACTTTGTATAGAAACTACACAAATGCTTCTCTACCTAAAGATTTAGATTTTTTGTGGAGCCTGAAAGAGTCATCCTTACTTCTTCTTTCAACTTATATTTGGGACTTGCATACCCTGTGTAATAGAAAGCCCTGACTGATGTGAGGGATTTAGCCTGATGTGACAGATTCAGCCAATCTCTAGGATCTGGTTTCTGATTTGCTGTGCTCCTCAACAAACTGAGATCAGAAAATTTTAGATGATGAAAAGGAACTTTCTTGATCTGGCACATGATTCTCAGTTTGGAATCCACCATCTACAAATAAGAAGTGAGTTGCAAGTAATTTGAATCAAGAAAAACAGATAAAAGTGGGTTCTTATTAAACATGAGTGAATAAACACACATATTTACCTGAGTTTCCTCTTCAATTCTCATGGAAACAAGTGTAAAGTGAAATTTTTAAAATATTTTATTTTTTTTATTTGACAGAGAGAAACATAGCTAGAGAGGGAACACAAGCAGGGGGAGTGAGAGAGGGAGAAACAGACTTCCTGCTGAGCGGGAAGCCTGATGTGGGACTTGAAGCCAGGACTCTGGGATCGTGACCTGACCCGAAGGCAGACGCTTAAGACTGAGCCACCCAGGCGCCCCGTAAAGTAAAATTTTTTAAAACGAAATATCATATAAGGACAATTAAAGTCAAAAAGAAAAAAATATGGGAATGTAAAACAGATGGATAGTGGTAACAAATTTAGAAGACCAGAGAAAGCTGAAATTTAAATAACCACAGAGGAAGACAGGGTACCACCTGCTTTGCATTGCATTATCCTAGAAATGTGCAAGAATCTACTGAACTACAGACCTCTGTAAATGTGGTTAGATGGAGCTAAAAACAGGAGGATAATTTGAAAATCTGCTAAGAGTTTGGACACTTTGATCTTCACCCACTTGACTCAGATTGGCAATTAGAAAAATCACTGAAGATATATCACCTGTAGAGTTAACAACATAGTACTTTGAACTGGAAGAACACAGGTACAGAAGAGAGTAATTTCATCAAAAAGAAAGCAGGTTGGGGGATTAAATGCATGGGTAGATAAAAACTCAAGTGTATCCCATTTAGGAGCCTACTATATTGAGTTCAACTCCCAACTTTCCATCTTAATAAGCTTTATGACCTAGGTAAGTTAGTTTTCTTTTTTGTGTCTCAACTTCTTCTTCTGAAAAATGGGCATAATCATAGTTATTAGACTGATGTAAAGATTAAATAGGTGAATGTTTGTGAAGCATATGTTTTCCAGTGCTTGACAAAAAATAAGTACTATGTCAGTGTTAACTACATTAAAAAAATGTATTCATTTTAGAGAGAGTGAGAGAGAGCATGGGTGGGAGGGCAGAGAAGGAGGGAGAGCAGACTCTACACTGAGGGCATAGCCTGAGCTCAATCTTATGACCCTGAGATCATAGCCCAAACCGAAACCAAGAGTCAGATGCTTAACTGACTATGCCACTCACGTGCCCCCTTGTTAACTACTTTTATTGTCCTACTTGGGATCTAGGATAATAACAGAGGAATTTACAACCTATAGCCAGAGATGGAAGATCCTTCTCATAGGGAAAAATATGTATATGTGTATATATAGACACACATATGCACATAAACATATACATTTACAAATATTCATATATAGTTCCTGAGAGTTTGGGTCCCCAAATGATGTCCCTTGATTAGGTCCGCTAGAGGGAAATCCACCAGTAAAGTGATATCAATTAGTTGAGCTTCCAATCAGATTTTGAGAGCTCCCCTTAATTATATGGAGCACCAAAATATCAATAAAGGACATTTTCTATCAGGACATATGGAAAAAAAAATCTTCCAAGAGGATTTTAAAATAAGTGAACACAATGCAGGGAGAATGACATACAAAAAGGTATTATAATTAATCTCTGCAGAGAGAATAAAAAAAATCACATGTAGGAAAGAACATGCTAGGAAAATGAATGTTTAAAGAACAAAATTAGCCCTCAGAATTTAAAAATATAGAAGAAATTAATATTCAATACTGGGTGGGGAATACTGTAGAAATATGGAAAGTATAATAATAAAAAAGGCTTAAAATAGAATAATAAAACATAATTAGATGATCAGTACAAAAGGACCAATATCTGAATAATAGGAATGCTGAAGATAATCAGAAAAAAAATGGTGTAGGAAATTACCAAAGACTTAATTCAAGAAAATTGTCTAGATAGACTGAATGAACTGCATTAATTTCATATTTAAATGGCTTACCACACTTCCTGCACAATGAATAAAAATAATCCACACTAAAGGACATCCTCATGATTTTCAGAGCAATGAGAGAATTGAAAAGACACTAAAAATTTCCAGTGAGAAAAATGAATATAATTGTATAACCAGCTATCATATTACTATTTTGAAAAATGTATCGTTTCCCCCACTGATCTGCGTGACAAATCTGCTTTAAACCAAGTTTCCATATGTGCAAAGTCTATTTCTGAAATCTCTATTCAAAGCTTTATAATAAGCCTTGTTTTATAGCATAAGAAAATTACCCAGATTTTTTTTTTTCATATAAAGAATTTTTGCTGTTCTCAGCCCTCTGCTCTTCTATGTGAAGTTTGGATCACCTTGCCAAGTTCCATGAAAAACTGTTACTGATTATATTGTAGTCTATTTGATAAGTTAATTAATTTCAAGATAATTAATGGCTTTAAATATTGCAAGGTCTTCTCCATGAACATGGTATATCTATTTAGTTTTTAAATGACTTCTAGTAAATGTTTACCATTTCTACATAAAAGTATTAATGTGTTTTCCTATATTTATTCATAAATATATATATATATAACATTTTTGTTATTGGCACAACTTTTTAAATTTTTTGACAGTTATCAACCTTGTGGAAAGGTTGAAAGAATTGTTCGAAGAAATATTTTTAACCCCTGAATCTATTAAGAACAAGTTACCAACATGATGACCCCTATATCCAAATACATTACTATATGTTTTCCACAAAAAAGGACATTATCCTATATAATTATAATACCATCAAAATCATCAAGTTTGGGAAATTTATATTGCTATATTATTATTAAATATTTAGGTGCTATAGATTAAAATACAGTAGTTGTACTACAACCCTTGATATTAGTGGCATTGAAGTGCTCAGGCATTTTTTTTAAATAAATTAAAATAAGGTGGTCTTTTAAGATATAATGTGATATTTTATGTTTTCTTTCTCTGTGAGATTTATTAACAAGATCATGGTAATTCTTTCTAAACCTAGTGATGGCTATGTGGTCTATCTTAGAAAAGAATGGTCACATTTCTCCAAGGTTTTATTGCACTTACTACTGTGACTTTACCTTGATTTCTATCTGTATTCTATTTTCACATGCTTTCTGCTGGCTTTGTGTATAGTATCCTCCCATTATATAGAATATATTAAAATAGAACTATAATATTGGAGCTTTCTATTAAATTTCACCATGAATACCAGCAGATAGAAGATTACAATACAAAGTCCTGCTACCGTAACTATGACTTTGACTAAGAATCATTACTCTTTTATTCTGATTTGTGCTCGTTAGGCAATAATCATGTTTTAGCAGTAACCCCAGAGTAAATGGGTATTAATGAAAGTAGATGTAGTAGCTTGAAGAATTGTTCTCAGTAATTCTTGGCATTACACTTTCTAAATGTGGCTTTGCAAATCTTTCTCTAGAGTAAGTGAAATATATTTCCATGTTTTCTTGAAGTTGCCCAGGGAACTTGCTTTGAATAACAGGATGTCAGTAGTATCTGATAGAGGCTTAGATTGTGCATCATTTACATTGCTCTGTTGAGCTCCTATAACCCACTATAAGAAGAGTATGCCCCAGTGAGCTGCCAGTCCAAGAACATGAAAACATGTGGGGAAGACCTGAAACCAAATCAGTCTGGCACCAAGAATAACTGAACCCAGCTTAGATTGGAAGAACTATAGAATATCTACAGAGCTGTTGAAAAGAAAAACAAAAATTCTATAACTTAAATTTCACCTTTTCTAATGATGCATTCATTTATAGTATCAGATTAATAATTCATGCCATAGGTAATCAAAAGAAAAATAGTACTTATTATTCAGATGTACCTGGAAACATATAAATTAATAAGCAAGAAGCAAGTTCATTTGTCACAGTCAAGTTTAAATAACAATATATGTGCTATTTATTCAGTGTATGAATGGGCACTTAATATATAGAATCTTTATTTTACTCATAACTTATTGTTTAGTTAATATTCTATAATAAAGAATTTTACAAATATTATAGGATATCTCTAGATTACTCATTTATATGTACACTTTCAATAAACAATGTGTACAGTTTTTAATTATGTTTTTGACCCTATTTGTTTTAATTATATTTATTGAAATGTAATTATATTTTATCAAATCTAACAATAAAATATATGAGCTTCTGTTATGAATGTCTGTACTTTTATTTTTTTTAGTAATTCATTATTATATTTTCCAAAATGTCACAATGGACTAGAAAAATAAACTTAAATAGTCTCTCAAAGAAGTATTTGTAGAACTAAGTCTATATATGTAGTCCAAAGAAGTTTCATAATACAAGTAGTATAGCAAACAGAAAGGGTCATATGATATACATAAAGTTGCTTACTGTCCAACCCTGATGGTGCAGCAGTCATTGAAGGAGTAACATGTGTTATCACAGATACTATTCTGTGTTAAGATAACTGGGATAAAATGATAGCACCTATAGAGGAGCCTCATGAAACTTAAGAAGAAGATATTATCGCCCCACATAGAATCTGTAAGAGGAAGGAGAGAGGCAAAAGGAACAGGAGAGGGAACTTGCTTCATGGTTGCCAATGTCAAGGTTTTTAGTTATAAACAAGAGAATCCACTTCAGCTACTTCAAGCAACCAAGACATACCTAAGAGATGCTAGGATAATTGGGTGCCTGGGAGGCTAGTGGGTTAAAGCCTCTGCCTTCAGCTCGGGTCATGATCTCAGGGTCCTGGGATCGAATCCCGCGTTGGGCTCTCTGCTCAGCGGGGAGCCTGCTTCCTCCTCCTCTCTCTCTGCCTGCCTCTCTACCTGCTTGTGATCTCTCTGTCAAATAAATAAATAAAATCTTTAAAAAAAAAAGAATAGTAGGGTTCACAGAATGCTTGTGACATCCAACAAGACACTCAATGATAGGAAAAGACACTACTATTAAAATATCTAAACACACCTTAACTACAAAAGCATCATTGCTATTTTTGTTCCCCATAGGGCTAAGGAATGGATAGCAGAAGACCAGCCACAGTTGTCCCTGAAGAAGTAAATGCACAAAACTACAACACTACAATAATATGTAAATAATATGACATAAATTTCTTCCAGGGAAGTTTTAAGGTTATTAGGAAAAGAATTTAAAAAAATGTGTGTCATATTAAAAGCAGGGACAAAACAGTTTGCTTATCTTGTAGAAACACAATAAGTTTGTTACATAGGTTAAACATGATTGGCAGTAAATTTCCACTCAATAATCATCATGCTTAAGAATGTATTTCTTACAAATCATCATTCATATTATCATACCAAAGAGAATAGACTCTAGCAAAATGGTCTTTATATGATTCACAAATTTTACTATATCACTGTCAGAAGTTGTATCAATTAACTTATTATTTGTTTTCCATCATAAAACTTTCTCTGTAAAGAAAGCAGTGAGTTGATTTGCATCTGGAGAAAGGTCCTTAATCTGGGTAATTTCTAGAATACTGTCCTACCATTGCAACTGCATCATCAGAACACATTTTTATATAACATTTACTTGTTGAAAATAAAATTCTCAATAGTTTTATACAGTTCAGAACCAAATGTGTATCTAAGCAATGAACTTCAAACAAAAAATATCTTACCTTATATTACTATCATGTTCAAAGTATACATATAGTAAGTCATACTAGCAATTTTGTGTATTCTTCAAGTTGCAATGAAAAATATTGTGCTAGCTTTTTATGTTCTCTGATGTGGTTTTTCATGCCATTAGGTAATACCTAATATGTCAAGCTATGGTCTCAATGGAGCATAGTACATCTTTTCCTGATTCATTCAAGCATTCCTAACAATACATTGGTGTAGACTTTCTTGATACTCCTATACATCAGGCATCCTAATGCAGGAGTGGCAAGCAAAAACCTTTAGAAAGATTGACAATTCTTTATTTTGCCATATTGGGCATTTAAAATACCGTAAACATTAATAAAGTAGTTGGGCATTACTCAGTGTCAACTTCTTTGCTATTTACATGAAGTAGCAAACTTTTGCACAGTATTTTTTTTTAATATTTATGTATTTATTTGAGAGAGAGAGTGTGCGTGACCTATTGGGGGAGAGGTAGAAAGGGAGAATCTCAAGCAGACTCCACATGGAGTGTGGAGTCCAGTGTGGGGCTTGATCCCAGGACTCATGAAATCATGACCTGAGTTGAAACCAAGAGTCGGGCGCTCAACTAACTGTATTACCCAGGTACCCTGAAAGTATTTTTATAAAATAATTTGCAGAAATGTTCTGGTGTGAGTGGCATAAGAAATCCATGATGACAGAATGAATGAAACTAAGTGATAGGCAAAAAAAAAAAAAAAAAAAAAAAAAAAAAAAAAAAAAAAAAAAAAGTAATGTAATCATAACATCTATTTTAGGTCTGCTTGTGTTTTATTTATTTTTTACATTGTCTAAAAGAGTGTATTTTTTCAACCTGATCTGCAGTTGCCATTCAGTAATTTCAGTTATCAGTGACACGCCAAAAAGTTCTCTGGCAGTAGAGAAACTGGAGGGCTGGTATATACCATCTCAAATAGCACCAAACTCAAAAATAATTTGGATACTTTCTGAAAAAAGAACATCCGTAATCTTAATTAGCAGTCTTCAGAAATTGGAATTTTTAAATTACAGAATTAAAAAACTCAGTGAGATGTATCCCAGGCAACTGTGTATAGCTTCTTGAACAATCAAAGACCAACTCTTATTTCCTGAATAGTATAAAATACATATGTGGCTTAAGAATGCCACCTTCTTCCTGCTTTATATTATGACAGGGCTTGCAGAAAATTCAACAGTGAGAATAAGAAAGATTCCAGAACTCAAACCTCACTATAGAAACCGCTGACAAAATGTGTCATTTTGAACGAACATGTCAGCAACCACAAGAAATAGAAGGATCACAAAACAATATTATTTTTTTTAAAAAGTGACTGGATACAGGATGCCTCAAAGAAAATTATGAAAAATTTCCTAATATGAAAATTGTTAGCAAGTATAACCCCATAATCCAGGTGCTTCCCTTGGACATAGTAAACGGTATATATATTATACACATGGTAAACCACTTCCATTCTTAACAGCTGAGGTTTTACATTTTAATAAGGGACAGTAATGCCCATGACATGTAGTTATTTGTAATGAAAATATATTCTCTACATCATCAGAGTAGTCAAGATTAAGGAAGACAATATATGTAAAATGTGATTTTGAATTGCATATGCTGTTCTGCTTCCCCTACACAGGTAAAATCAGGTAGCTAGGCAGTGAGTGAAGGGACCTCCTAGTTTTGCATGAATTTCAATAAGACCTGCTCTGACTCTCTCCTTAGTGTCAAGGGCCCATTGTCCTTGCACTCACAGATAGGAATATTGTCAGCGGAACTATCCTTGCAGGGAACAACAAATACCCATGCAGAACTGAAGAACTGAAAACTGCCAGTATTCTCAATTAACAACCTACACCTTGAAAAGGTCATTCCTGCAGCATTTCTCACTAGGTTTTAACTACTGAGATTAAATCTTTGAAATCCAGCCATAACAAATGACAGATATTCATTGCAAAGCCTGCCACGTAACCCAGGGTGAAAAAAAATGTATTTTTGTGTGCATGTGCTTCCATACATTCAACTGTAGGTTATACCTTGTCCATTTGCAAATCCTTCAAATAAGAAATTAAAGTGTATATCATCTAAATATCCCCCTAGAGTATTTATTTGTCTTGTGATTTTCATAGAACTGACAGTTTGGAGATTGGAGTAAACTATTATTCAAAATAATGCTAACCAACAATTTTTTATCCCCATGAAGATTACTTATGTCAATTAATAAGAAAATTTCATCTAGGAGAAAATGATGATGCAAATACAGGCCAATCTTAGGCAAGAATCATTCCTAGGTCATGAAGGATTTGGGTAATTGCGTCATGTATCTTGCTTTGTGACTCTCCTAGATGGAGCTGCCTTAGGTATAGGACACTGTAGGGGAAAAGAAGAGGGAGAAGTCTTCTGAGGAAGTAATCCTACTAACCACAGTGTCCCCTGTTAATGGCATCAGAACATGAACAGGATTTCAGATAAATTTTTTTTTTATGATAAAAGTTTTAACGAAGTATTATATCTGGTTGGAATGGAAGTTCAGGATTAACTAGAAAGTGTCATAAAGGAACTTTGCAGGGTTATTCAAAACAATTTTTGTAGTGATTTTTTATTTTATTTTTATTTTTATTTTTATTTTTTATTTTACTTTTTTAGTGTTCCAAGATTCATTGTTTATGCCCCACACCCATGTTCCATGCAATACATGCCCTCAGTACCCACCACCAGGCTCTCCCATCCCCTCACACCCTCCCCCCAAGACCCTCAGTTTGTTTCTGAGTCCAAAGTCTCTCATGTTTCATTTCCCTCCCTGAATTACCTTACTTCCCATTTCCTTTCCTTCTCCTACTGTCCTCTATATTACTCCTTATGCACCACAAGTAAGTGAAACCATGTGATACTTGACTTTCTCTAGTTAGCTTATTTCACTCAGCATAATCTCCTCCAGTCCAGTCCATGTTGCTACAAAAGTTGGATATTCATCCTTTCTGATGGAGGTGTAGTATTCCACTGTATATATGTACCACATCTTCTTTATCCATTCATCTGTTGAAGGGCACCTTGGCTCTTTCCACAGTTTGACGATTCTGGCCATTGCTGCAATGAACTTTGGGGTACATAGGGCCCTTCTTTTCACTACATCTGTATCTTTGGAGTAAATACCCAGTAGTGCAATTGCAGGGTCATAGGGAAACAGTTGCATTCTTATACACTAACAATGAAAATATAGAAAGGGAAATCAGAGAATTGATTCCATTTACTCTAAAACAAAAAAAACCATAAGATACCTAGGAATAAACCTAACCAAAGGAGTTAAGGATCCATACTTGAGGAGCTACAGAACACTCGTGAAATAAATTGAAGAAGACACAAAAAGATGGAAGAGCATTCCATGCTCATAGATCAGAAGAATAAACATTGTTAAAATGTCTATACTGCCCAGAGGAATCTATACTTTGAATGCCATTCTCATCAAAATTCCACCAACATTTTTCAAAGTGTTGGAACAAACAATACTAAAATTTATATGGAACCAAAAAAGACCCCGAATCGCTAAGGGATTGTTGAAGAAGAAAAACAAAGCTGGGGGCATCACGTTACCTCACTTCAGGCTTTATTACAAAGCTATGATCATGAAGACAGCATGGTACTGTCACAAAAACAGACAAATAGACCAATGAAACAGAGCAGAGAGTCTAGATATGGACCCACAAAACTCTGGTTGAATCATCTTTGACAAAGCAGGAAAAAGTATCCAGTGGAAAAAAGACAGTCTCTTCAATAAATGGTGCTGAAGAAAATTGGACAGCTACATATAGAAGAATGAAACTAAATCATTCTCTTACACCACACACAAAGACAAAATCAAAATGGATGAAAGACCTCAACGTGAGGCAGGAATCCATCAAAATCCTGGAAAAGAACATAGGCAGTAACCTCTTTGACATCGGCCACAGCAACTTCTTTCAAGACACGTCTCCAAAGGCAAAGGAGACAAAAGCAAAAATGAACTTCTGGGACTTCATCAAAATAAAAAGCTTCTGTACAGCAAAGGAAACAGTTAACAAAACAAAGAGGCAACCCACAGCATGGGAGAAGATATTTGCAAATGACACTACAGACGAAGGGCTGGTATCCAAGATCTATAAAGAACTACTCAAACTCAATATCCAAACAGAAGATGAACACATCAAAAAATGGGCAGGAGACATGAAGAGGCACTTCTCCATAAAAGATATACAAATGGCTAACAGACAAATGAAAAAATGTTCATCATCACTAACTATCAGGGAAATTCAAATCAAAAACCACACTAAGATACCACCTTATACCAGCCAGAATGGCCAAAATTAACAAGACAGGAAACAACAAGTGTTGGAGAGGCTGCGGAGAAAGGGGAACCCTCTTACACTGTTGGTGGAAATGCAAGTTGGTGTAGCCACTCTGAACAACCACTTTGGAAAACAGTATGGAGATTCCTTAAAAAATTAAAAATAGGATTATAAGTTTAAATCCTGTTCTTACTACAGTCACCCTTGATAGAGAGGGAAAGAGAGGTTCAGGAGAAAATAATACTAAACAGATTGTGATCCAAAGTTCAAGATAATTTTATGGTGAATTTCTAATAGTGAATATGTATTGTTGAATTTTTGGCCAAGGTTCCAAAATAAAATCAAGATCAAGTGGCTTCATTGGTTATCATTTTTTTTTCCTAAGCACCATACCCATAGGCACTCACCATTGAAACTAAGAAAGAAATATCAGAAAGATATATTATTGTGCTATATTTATTTAAAAATAATCAATATTTTAGTCTTTCAATAAAATAAGAAATAAAGATAAATCCCGAAACATTGGTTAAGAATGTATAAGTAACCAATGTCTACAGATTAAATGTGTCTAACTTTAATGATTAAGTTTGCATCTTGCTACATTTAAGCTCAGACCCAAATCCCATTTTGATCTTCAGTGTGTTACCAACATAAAGGCAAAACAGATAAAAGAAAGATTACATATGGAAACATCATCCTTTTACCAAGGATCCTTACTGCAGACTCAAAAATCCAGCTGCCTATTTAACCTCTCCAATTGGTTGTCTAATAGGCTCCCAACCTCAACTTTTCCAAAACTGAACTTCTATTAATATGCCCAGCCCACCTCTCAATCCTGTTCCTTTGTCTTCCCTCCCTCACTCAACAACATATCTATTCTTCTCATTTCTTAGGCAAAAACAGTAAAGGAATACTTGAATTAACTTTTTCTTTCATACTCCACATGAGATTCACCAGCAAATTCTATCTGTTCTATGGTCAAAAAACACCTAAAATATGATTTTTATTTTTATTTATTATTATTATTATTATTTTTTACCTCTTCTACTGTTCTTCTACTCATCCAAGTCACAGGTACCTGGGGCAGGATTTCCTTCTTCCTGGTCTCCCTCCTAAGCCTTGTGCAGATTATTCTGAATACAGAAACCAGACATTAAAACATGCCACTTCTCTGCTTAAATATTTCTCTAAAACTGTCATTTCATATAGGGGAAATACCAAAGTCCTTAATTCATTCAAAAGGGCCTAGATGGCAGGGCTGCTATGACTTTTCTGACCTCATCTCCTCTCCTTGTTCCCTTTGCTCTTTCTAGTCTCTTTGATGGACTTCATACATTCCAGGCCTGCTCCTACCTCTGAACAGAAAAGCTCCTTAGGGATCTGTAATTCCTTTTTTCTTGTTGAGTATTTCTGCAGCTGTGTTCATGGACATCTTCCTCTCTTCTGTCACCTGTTTACTTGTCTTCCAATAGTACCTTTCCTGAATATTCTGTTAAAAAGGTCAAAATAAATGCAAGTATACCGTATTCTCTTTTACTACCCTAAGGCTTCTTAGTACTTGTCACTCTCTAACCTGTTATGAGTTTTACTTATCTACTTTATTTCATATGTCCCCTCATTAAAAAGTTATCAGTTGTTTCTTTTTCATGGATAGTCATGAACATTACAAAATTTGTCCAACAAAGTTCCTAATTCCATAAATGGTACATACGTGTTTTGAGAATAAGAGAATCAAAGGGATGGTTAATGGAGTGATTAATATAATAAAAGTATTTGAGATACAAAGAAGAAAATAAATCAATTTAAATTGTTTTAAAAAGTAACTTTTAAAGTATTCATTTACTCCAAACAATGAAACACTTCACAACTTCATGTCTACTGTTTTTACCTATTTTTTTCAAAATTCTATCACTCATTTCCCAAAGCGTTGCATTTATTCCTGTATATGATGAGCACATCATGATTTCTACACATAGAAGCAGATAATCAAAGGTGATGTTAGAATCATATGTGAGTCAAGGCTTCCTTTTGCTACCAAATACAGGAAGTGAAAGCACATGTTTTCCCCCCAAAATGGAAATATTCAATCTATATCTCTCGCACAACCTCCTGTGAAAAATATCATATATTTTATTTCTAAAACCAGAACTCTATTAAAAAATTTTCACTTAGTTGGCATTCTAATTGAGTCATTGTTCCTTTTTTCAGGTAGATACTGAAAATTCTAACTTCATTTTAAAATTAAAAACTGATTTTTACCAAAAATAAATACCTCTATTCATAGAATCACACAATTTAATGAGTTTTCTAGGAACAAAGAAAGAAATCACACTTTTTATTTCACACATATACCAACTGAATCATAAGATAAAAGTTCATTACATCAGAAATGTAATTAAAAGGGGGCTTGGAACACAGTGTTTTTAATTTTGTAAAATAATCATTAGGAGGTGTCCATGGAAATAATTTTGTATTTTAACATCCAACATAAATAGCTATTTATTCACATATCTGTCAAGAATCAGTTCAAAGTTGCCACGATGGTCCAGGTATATCAAGGGGAGGATGAGACTCAAGTGTGCTCCTGTAAGAGCAACAATTATTTGGAAGATAATATTCTAATAGTTAACATTCTTATTTAGAGAACTTGCAATTCAAGACAGCGTTTCTTTGAGCCATTAAAATGTAAGAAGTCATAGCTAAGTGATAGAAAATCTAACAGTGCCGGGAATTAATGAGTAACATGGAATGTTATCTCAGTTTTCTTACATAAAATAACAATCAATTCATCAAGTAGTCTAGCATCAAACTAACCAAACTTTTGGACTCTAGTAGTTTAGTCTAATGGCCATAGAAGACAATCATACATATTATCCAGTAAAAAAAAATGACATTTCCAATTTTATTATCAAAGTACCTCATTTACTAATGATAGAAGTGCCTATCCTTTTGTCTTTTGGTGATTATGCAATATGTCTCATTTCACAATAAAGATTTGATCAAGAAGAGGCATCAAAGACTTATATGGCATCACCAGTCAATATACATTTATGTTGGATAAGCCATTTAAAGCCTACTTAAAATAGTGTGGGTTTAATGGCACCCTTGTTTGTCAAAGTGTTCTTGCATTCTACTTCACTTTGAATATACTTTGCTTTTAATGCTCAAAATTGTCCAGCTATTAAAAAATAATATGTTTCAGATTTGCAGTATGTGAACCAATCTAATACAAGATTTTCCAAATTAGCAAAAATATTCTTTCAAAACTAGATAAAAAATTTCATATCATAAAAGACGTGCTGAAGACTATATTAAATATCCAAATCCACCATGACCCTTCACCACCATAAGCACTACTTTACAGCACTATCAAAAGTTGTGCTTTAGAAACACCAAGTTGCTTAACAACTGAATTTATTTTTCTTTTGAGATTTGTGAAACTCCTATGCTTGTTTTATTTCACAACATTTATTTGGCTTCTTGCAACCTTTGAAGGCAAGAAAATGTTAGTGATTAGATATTTATCATTTTCCAACCCCAAACTCATATGCATGAACATTTGTGCATGTACACACACGCACACACACACACACACACACACACACACACACTCGAGCTTATAAACCAAAAGATGGAGCTTTATATAGGGAAATTAAACAGAAATGCCAAGTAAAGGAATAGGACAAAACAAAACAAAAAAAAACATACAAAGAAAAGAATCTAAAATTTATCTGCTAATATAAAGTCACTTTCTCTGTCATTGGCATTTTAAATTGTCCTTTCTATCCCTTGACCTCCCCGGCCACATACACACACACATCCATACACACTAAAAGTAAAGCAACTGGATCACTTTGCAGAAAACTCAAAGATGCATGTAAGTAATCATAAAAAAAAATCACCCTATATTCCCACATGTAATATAAACCAGAATATAAGGCAAACGCCTGATACACAGGGAGAATATTTGTTTATTGTTTTATTGGTTGACATATTGTACAACACTTTTTGAAAAGTAAAAGAAAATAAAAGCATATGTTTAAGATACTTAATTTATTAATTTTATTATAAAACATGAAATTACTATATCATATAAAGAGGTATAGCCATTTAGAAATATTGCTTTTTTATATGATATTTCATTTAAAAAAAACTTTTAAAAAAAATTCTCCCTGTCCCTCTTCTATGTCAATGTTTGAGTCCTTACTGGGGCCACTTTTTAAGTCCCTTAGGTTATTAAAACATACAATTTTTACTTTCTTCAAAGTTGTGTAAAATTATGCATGAAGCCTATTTCCATCACTGAAATTTTATACTGAGGCACAGTGACCCATTCAGATGATATCTTTTACCTATTTTATAAACTTATACTTGTGAGTTCTATAACATAACTACTTTATAGCTATTTATAAGGAGATTTTTAAAAATTAATTAATTTATTCATTTTCTTTTTGAATAAATGTTTTCACTTTTTCTGGGTAAATACCCAAAATTATAAAGCAATTTTTTTAAAGGATCATTTACAATCACTATCTATCCTTGCAACTGTGAGATCAATTCCCAGGAATAATCATTAACTCTTACAAACTTATCCCACTCCACATTTTTCCTTGTTACTTTGACTATGTCAAGTGGCTTCTATAAGCATTCTAAACAAGACATTGATTGAGGTCATTTCTCAGTATCACATGTTCCCCTTTGTTATTCAAAATAAAGTGACTGAGAAATCACTGGATAATATCAGCAACTTATAAAAGTCTCTGTGAAGGTGACTTCCTCTCTTCTGAAAGGGGAGGGTTGAGACTGGAAGGCAGGAAATGCTTTATACTACTATTGTGAACTAACAGGATTTTGACACCAGATAGTCCAGTGCATCTCTAACCCAAAGTTAACTAGACAGAAAACAAAGTTGGACAGTAGAAAGAGTATTCTAGGAAAAACAATTTGGAAAGGAGTTGGATTTCTGGGCGCCTAGTGCATAGTCTTTTTCCTCTCCTTCTTCTGACTTCCCACACATAATGGGAAGAATATAGTTCTCTTTTTCAGGAAACCTTGGGGAGTCATCAAGCCAGTTTAAATCCATCTCATTACCTAGATGAATGTAGCCCATGGAATCGAAAAAGGATGAGGAAGGTCTTCAGAGGCTTGGCAGTTTTGTGAGAGATTTTGAGTTACCAATGATATGTCCTAAGATAGTAACTCTCTAGGCTAGGTCAAAATCAATACTGGCAATCAGTACTTCAAAGCTAAATCTAGTCATCATTGTTCATTTATTCTACAAAAGTTTAGTCTCTATCAGGTACTATGGGTAAGTTCAACAGATAGAAAAAGTAATCATTGATCGAAGAAGCTGACAGCTACCATGGACTATGTAATAGTAATAAAAATTTTATAAAATTAATAGTTAATGTTTTACTGAATACTTACTATGTGCTACCACATTTTGCTAATCACAGTAACAAGGAGCAAATTATTATCTAATTCTCTTAGTAACTTCTTCAGTAAGCATGAATGTTACCTTATCATTCAAAGAATGAAACTAAACCTTGAAGAGATCTTAGCATTTTGGCCAAAATTACACAACCAGCATTGAGTGGGGTATGATTCAAACCCAGCACCTAGTTCTAAAGTTCACACTTTTAGTAATGTTCTGGTAGATAATTTTGTTTTTAAAGGACCTGTTCTGGGCCAGGTTAATGCTTCTTGGTTCTTTTAACAATTTAGAAAACCTCAAACAGAAGCAGTATGTCAACTCTTACCTTTTCTAATATGCTTCTACCTATTGTTAAGGAGTAGTGTCTGAGTTTCTTTCACATTATTTTTAGGAATCACTAAAGCAATCTGAGTTTTATATTTAGCTAAAAGGAAATATGGCTCAGTTTATCCTGGGCTTTCTAACACCCAAACCAATTAAGATCAGCCTGGAATGTTAGCAATAAGAAAATAAAACTAAGCTCAACTGATTTGAGTCAATAGTATGAATACTTACTGATTTAGTGCTTGTCTTGATTTTAAGTGGAAATGTTAATTAATGATCAAAATAACCAAAATGGGATTTTGTAGAATTTCCTAACTACAGCCAAAACTTGCCTTCATATTTCCCAATTACACTACTATAGTTTTGGACATGATATAAACAAATGGAACTAGGCATACAGACATTTAAGGGATGTATACTGGTATGTTTAGCTGACAGTGCAATGGGATGTGATAAGGAAAAATGAACTGAAGAAAACAAAAACTCATCCAGTATTTCCCATTTGAAAAGGCTTCATAAAACATAACCCTCAGAGGAAAGTAATTGCAGAGAAGTATTTGTGTTTACAAAAATGTGAAATGTGGGAAAGGCAGAAACCACTGTTTCTGTTCCTCTGATTTTATATCTTTATTGATTGGAATGCTGTAAATTTCATGGCACTGGAAGGAAAAGACAAGCAAGTAGAGTGTAATTATTCAGAATGGAGGTTTGGGAGCAATTTTTGCAATCAATAACCTAACCCTAGAAGGAATAGAGTGTAATATTTAAAACTGTGTTCACAAGAGAGTCAGTAATATTGATTTGATTCTGTTTGAGCACATTTCCAAAATTACTATTCTCTTTGAATCTTATCTGTATAATCACTCTGTATTTTTAAAACATCTTTTGTATTGGTTAGGGGGAAGAAGCCCTCCAAAAGTTGAATGCCTTTTTTCACTTTTTAAAAAAATCAGCCTTATGTTTTATGTAGGAAGATATTATAATAAAAATATCTTTTGTTCTGTGCTCAGAAAAGAGGAAATGATTAAAAGTAGGTGTCTCTTGACAATTTTCAAGCAGGCATATCTCTTAAAGTAAAAATCCAGTCTCCTCACCTTTGCCTATTGACTTTTAGGTGTTGTCAATTCAGAAGGGTGTACATATGTTATATATATATTATATATAATATATTAAGTTGTTTCCTTTCTACTTGACTGAGTGAGACTTTTTTGTTTTTTCCTATATATACAGAAAACAAACTTAAATAATGCACAAAAATAAAATAATTTACTTTTAAATCACACAGTTGCCAAACTCCCAAATGATAATAGAATATTCTGTTCTCTTCATATTTGAGACTCCCCCCACCTTCCGACTGCATGGATTTTAGTTCATCTGTTTCATTTTCTTTCTTCATATATGTTTTATATTGTTGTCGGGGATGGTGTGATCTGCCCCTCCTGCCATGCCGCAAGCCACCAGAAAACTTTGGTGGAGGTACCCATGAATGTGGATGAAAGTCCCTCCAGGCTTTCCCCACTAATAATCTGGAAAGACACGTACCCTGTGGGCCGGGGCAATATGTCCTTTGTGCCCCTGGGATGTGCATCTGGGCAAGTGCTCATCCCAGGCATGGAGAGCCATGATCCTCCCTCAAAGTGAAAGAGCTCTGCAAAGTCTCAATCACTGACACCAAAAAATATTTGTCTCCATTGTTCCTTGTCTGTTTAACTACCATAAATTCTTTGACACTATTTCTTCTTACTTTACTTACTCAAGTAAATACTTTTGCTTCTACTTACCATCATTAAGAACAGTTTAATCTTAGATATCCTGCAACTCTATGGAGGATATTATCAGGGCTTTTAAATGGTTAAATAAAGGGCTTAATATAAGAAATAAAACTATACTGACAAGGACATTGCCATGCACACAAAGGGACCATAAATGAAGATTTCTAAATCCAGTCTTGGAAAACAGGCTTGAGCAAATGCTTTTACCTTTGCAAAAGAAGTTATTTTTCTCCTTGATGACAAACAGACTAACTTTTGGTCATTGTATTACTTATGTAGCTAAAACTTTGTGCATAACTCATCTAAGCCTTTCAATTGCTTTCTTGTTTATAAGACCTGCTTAAAAAACACCATATCATTAGTTTGTCCTTTATCATCTAGGCACCAAATGTAGAAACTAAAAAACCTTACTGAACAATATGCCCCTGGTTTGGCTTTGGGAGTTAACTCTGAACTATAGATAGGTGCACCTGCAAAAACATGTTTCACTGACCAAAGCATTATGCTTCTCTAACAAAGACACTGTGTAATCAAAAATCATTTTCTTAAACTTTAACCTAACTGCAACCCCCAACCTCTTCACTTTGGAATAATAGAAAACCCTTGACAGTCAAGAGAGACAGAAACAGAAGCAGAGACAGAAACAAAAGCAAAGACAGAGACAGAAGCAAAAAGAGAGACGAAAGTAGAAGCAAAAGCAAAGGCAAAAGAGAGAGACAGAAAGAGACAAACAAAGGTAGAGACAAAGGCAAAGGAAAAGGCATAGAGCCTGCACAGAAGCAGAGAGACAGAAAGAGAGACAAAAGCAGAGACAAAAGAAGAGCCAAAGCCTGAGAGCCTATGAGCCAGAGAGCCTGGGAGCCTGGGAGCCCAAGAGTCAGAGAGCCTGAGAGCCTGAGAGCCAAAGAGCCTGCGAAAAGAGAACCTGTGAAGTGAGAGCCAGAGCCAGCGCCAGAGCCAGAGCCTGCTTCATAGGTCTCTCGTGACTGACCTCGGGTCTGTCAGCTTGCATCAAATCTCCGTGTCCGGGTCATTATTTTCACTTGCCAGACATCCCTTGGTTCGGGACCCACATCTCTGTTGAGGCTGGTCCCTGGCATATTGTTTTATTTTCTCTATACAAATGTTCAAAATCATAGAGGGATAATTTGTTAGAGCACTAAAAATTGTGTAAATCACTAATAATTAGATCACAAATTTGATAGATCACTAATAGTTCTTAGATCCCTAAAAAATCAATTGAATTTTTTTCTTCCTCTAATGTCAAGAAAGTCCCAAATAGGTGAAAAGAAGAAACCGTGGAAAAACAGGGATTGAGATGGTGAGTACTTGTGGAAAAGCTATTTGTGGCTCTGCTTATTTCCCTTTTCCACAACCTTTGATGATTTCTCTTCAATGTGAAGAATTTGTGACTATTTCTTTTACCATAAGAAAATCTCCCTGGGTTTTCATGAATCTCTGTACTATTTCTTCTTTGCTATAAATTTCCTCAAAGTGAATTGTGGAAGTGATAGTAAAATATGACAGCCATTCTCTCAAGGGAAGGCAAAATATCATTCCAGTGAAAGAAAAATGATTTTTGATTCTGAAATTTAGTGAAATGAGACCAGGGTTTAAGAGTCCAAAAATGTGAGTTTGAGTCCCAGCTCCAACACTTATGAAGTGTGTGATCTTGAGAAATTTAGATATCTCTCATCTAAAAAATTGAGGATTAAAGTAACTAATTCACTGGATGTCCTGAGGATTAAAAGAAACAATCAACACAGAAAGACCCTGGAAGATGTACTGTAAATGTGCATCATTGTTATTCTCATTCCTTTGCTAGGATTAGTGAGATGAGCTCAATCCATATTCTCTTCCATTTTACATTTGTAAGTCTATGTGTATATGCACAGCCTAACTTAACAGGATTATCTATTCCAATTGTTGAATAATCTGTAGGAATATTTCAGAGAAAGTTCACTAAAATTAATAATATTCTATGCTCTTACATGAATTTTAATTTTGGGAAGTATTTTATTCCCAAATACACTCTTGCAGTATCTGACAGTGACAAATTACCTCAGAGACAGTATTCCCCCAAAATAGTTCTAAGTACAGTGATTTGCTTTACTGTAGGTAGTTTGATTTCTGGCTTCTGGTTTTGTAAATAGGGAGAATTATAGCCACAGCTTCTGGATTTCCAAACATGCATTTTCTTTAGGCCCACTGACAATGCAACTGAACTCTGGCTCATAGATTTCTGTCTTTAACAACCCAATTTCTCCAGTACTAAGATAAAGTGATGCCAGATAGGACAGTAGGTTTGCCTGGGAACATATAACCTCTGGGGAATGGACTGAGGACCCTGTTCCTTAAATGAGAACCATGAAGAGTCATCTGTTAGCAATAGATAATGAACAATGAAGTCCGTCCTGTGAGGCAGGGAACATTGATTACATTTTTTGCTAGATGAGGCTCTATCCATCTCAAATGATCTTCTGATCTTAATTTATTTTCTTCACTGTGCCTAAGTGAATGTCTCAAAAAATGAAAACATAACATGGTGCTGTGATAGCTTTGCTCTAATAGCCAGGCTTACCTAGTAATGACAAATAAGAGAAACTCAACTACTTTTGCCTGAATGTTGACATTATGTTCTGAACATGTATTTGGAGGCAAAACAAAACAATTAGGTTTTTCTAAGACATCATTTATAATATTTAAAGTACTTTTATTTTTTTCTCAAATTAAGCTGATCTTTATACCTTCATCATCCTGAGGTGTTAAACAAATACAGAACAAGCACCTGTAGCTTGTATATTTTTTCCATTCAATCACTCAGAACCCTTTTATTCACTGTGTGTACTGTAAATTTTAATTTAAGTATATAACTAGAGATCATCAATTTACTTAAATTTTAAAATGATCGAGGGCTGCACAAATATCAGAAATGAAAGAATTTTGAAGAGGGCCAAGGACCAAATATAACTTTTCTGAAAATATATGACAATGAAAAGAATCATAAATTATAATGTAATTATATAAATGTCAATTAATGGTTACCACATCTATTTTGGGGGTTAAAAATTAAAATAATATAATACAGATATAAAAGACTAGTAATGAGAACATTTTACATTCAACCTTAACATTTCCTTATACCAAGTTCTTAGAGTTGGGAAAATACTAATTTAGTAAACATTTTTTAGTCAATACAACCTCATGAGGTAGATATTGTTAATAGCTCTATTACACAGATCAGAAAAATTAGAATAAGCAAAGATTTCTAATTTTCAGTTCCATATGTAGAGTGCCTGAAGTCACCACTCTATCCTAACAACTTGTAAAATTGAAACAGATTGAAAAAACCAACAACCTTTCTTGCTTCTGTACGAGAGATGAGGATACAGGGAAAACCACTGACCCCAAGATTAGAGAAACAGCTAGGTAGGTATGGGGAATTGTGGCTTACCTTAGCGGAGATGCAAGAAAGGAAGTTATCCTGGGAATAGGTGTTGGGTAGAAAAACCTGAACTATAATTGATAAGTTGCTAGAGGATCATGGTAGACAACTTTAATGGTTAAAAACTTTAAGGGGGGTCCCCTGCAATACTGTGAGTTTTTCTTCCAGGAGCTTGACTAGGTACCCACAGTAAATATCAGAAAAAAATTCCCTCATATTTCTGGCAGGGGTAGGAGAAAAAGTCCCATATTGAATTGTATCAGCCCATTCTGTTTTTTTTGTAACAAAGTTTTTCCTCTGGAGAAACTAGTTAACTAGAACCTAATTTGTTAGAATGTTATCAAGGTCTAACTGACCTAGGGACAGAGAAATACCCAACTATAGACAGCTATAACTTTCCACATGGGAAAAGAGAATTACCTATTTTCTGCCCACTCTAGCCAACCTGTGCCACCTAAAGAGGAAGAAAAAAACTAAGAAACAATTAATGAAGTTCAGTCTAAAGGCATGAGATCACTGAAAAACCTGGGCTTAATAATAGGATTATAGGATGCTTCCTGTCTCCTCCCCACTGTACACACATCCTACTACATTACTGAAGGCCATTTACAACAGTTCCTTTTACATAGTACAGCATGTTAAACTATAAAAAAAAATTATAAGGCATACCAGAAGACAAAAAAATATGATTTCAAGAGATAGAGTGTGTATCAGAACTAGACACAGCAGGGATGTTGGAATTATCTGACCAGGAATTTAAAACATCATTAATATTCTAAGGGCTCTAATGTATGAGGTAGACAGCAGCATGCAAGAATAGATGGGCCAATAGCAGACAGATGGAAAAATTAAGAAAGAACTAAAAAGAAATGCTAGAGATCAAAAACGCTATGACAGACATGAAAAATGCGTTTGATGGGCTTATTAGTAGATAGAATAGAACAGTCTGAGGAAAATGTTCTCTGAGCTTGAGAATATCTCAAAATGACAACAATAAACAACAACAAAATATTCAAGGACTGCGGGACAAATACCAAAGGTGTAACATATGCATATTGGAAATATCAGAAAAAAAAAAAAGAAAGAGAGGAAGGGACAGAAGACATATTGGAAATAATGGCAGAGAATTTCCTGAATTAATGTCAAACACTAAAACACCAAGCAAGATAAATGCCAAAACAAAACACAACACATAGGTATACCATTGTCAGAGTACAGAAAATCAAAGATTAAAAAAGTAAAAACAAAAACCCTGAAAGAAACTAGAGTTAAAAATTACATAACATATGAGGGAAATAGTAAGAGTCACATATGACTTGTCAGAAATCATGCAAGCAAGAAGATAGTAAATCAAGTATGTAAAGTGTTGGAAAAAAGAAAAGGCACACTAATCTAAAATGCTGTATTCTGTGAAGTTATCCTTCAAAAGTGAAGGAGAAATAGACTTTCTCAATCACAAAGATTAAGGAAATTTGTTGCTAGTATAAGAAAAATTAAAATAAGTTCTTTAGAGAGAAGGTAAATATATAGATCAGAAACTTGGATCTACATAAAGAAAGGAAAATACTGAAAGGGAATATGTGCAGATTAAATAAAAACTTCATTTTTATTAATCTTAATTGGTGTAACAAATTACAGTCTGTTCAAAATAATAATAGCAATAGTATATTCAATGATATATGCTTATGAATATAGTGATTTCAGATTTTATATATAAACAAAATAGATGATAGTGATAATACAAGGCAAGAGAGGGAGGAATTAGGATTATGTTGTTATTGTACTCAGATTACTCAGGAGGCAGTGAAGTTAATTTGAAACTAGACTTGGATTAGTTGTAAATGTGTGTTGCAAACTCTAATACAACCACTAAAGAGAGTAAAAAAAAAAAAGTATAACTGATATGTTAAGAAAAGTAGAATCACAGAATACTGAATTAAGACCACAAAAGTAAGAAAAGTTGAAGACCAAGAAATTTCAAGAAAGAACAAGGCAACAAAGTAAGAAACAATAACAAATATGGTTGATATCAATCCAATTATATCAATAATTCAGCAATCACTTTTAATGTCACTGATCTGCACTAATTAAAAGACACAGAATGCTAGAATGGGTTAAAAAAGGGTCTAACCATATGTTACCTACAAGAAAAGCACTGAAAGTATAAAGGTGCATATAGATTAGAATTAAATGGTTGCAGAAACATTTACCACACAATCACTTATCAAAAGGGAGTAGAGTACCTACATTAAGTTCAGACAGAGCAGAATTCAAAGCAAGGAAAGTTACTGGGAATAAAAAAAGGGCATTACATAATGATAAAGAAGTTTATTTTCCAAGCAGACATAAAAATTCTTAATGTGTATGAGCCTAACAATAGACCATCAAATTAATAAGGCATAAACTTCTGGAACTGCAAAGGGGAATGGATGAATCCACTATCATTGTTGGGGCTTCAGCATTCCTCCATCAGAAATGGATGGATCCAGTAGGCCGAAAAGCAGTAAGGACAGTTGAACTCAAAAACACCATCAATCAACTGCATATAAAGGTTATCTAGAGACTACTTCATTCAACAATGGCAAAATACACGTTCATCTCAAGTATACCAGAAACATTCACCAAGATAGATTACATGATGGGCCATAAAACACTCCTGCACAAACTTAAGAGAATACAAATCATATGATGCCTGCATTAGTTTTTTTCTTCCTCTTTAGGTGGCACAGGTTGGCTAGAGTGGGCAGAAAATAGGCAATTCTCTTTTCCCATGTGGAAAGTTATAGCTTTATAGCTATCTATAGTTGGGTATTTCTCTGTCCCTAGGTCAGTTAGACCTTGATAACATTCTAACAAATTAGGTTCTAGTTAACTAGTTTCTCCAGAGGAAAAACTTTGTTACAAAAAAGACACAAATCGAATTAGAAATCAATAATAGAGAAAATCCAAAAATACATAGAGATTAAATAATACACTTTTTAAAAACAAACAAACAAACAAAAAAACACTTCTAAGTAATACATGGTCCAAATAAAAAATCTCAGGAGAATTAATAAGTATTTTGAATTAAAACAAAAACACAATCTTTCAAAATTTGTAGAATGCAGCAAATGCAGTGGTTAGAGGAAGAACTATTACACTGAATATATATATTAGAAAAAGAAAGATCTAAAATCAATAATCTGTTTCTGCCTTAGAAAAATAGAAAAATAAGAGAAAATTAAATACAAAATAGCCAGAAGAAAATATAGAATAAGAATAGAAATTTGAGGCTATCTGGAGAACAGCATTCCTGATAGAGGGAACAGAAAGTGCAAAAGCCCCAAGAAACAGGTGTATCTGAAAAAAATGAAGAATGAAGAGGAAACCAGTGTGGCTGGAGTAGAAAAGTAAGGGGAAGAATATTAAGGGATAGAAACTAAAAGGAAGTCACAGATCAGATCATGTAAAGCTTTGCATGATATAGATAGACTGAATTCCATTGCGAGTGAAAAGGAAACCATTTGAATGATTTTTTAAATTAAAATACACACACACACACACACACACACACACATATAGAATGGCTGTGTTCAGAAGGATACGGTAGGAGCAAACCACAAGACTGGAAAGATAAATGTCATTTTAGGGGCCATTGTAATAACCCAGGTTTAAGATGATACAGTATTGTAATAGAGTGATAACAGACAAAGCAGTGATGCATACCATTGTTTTAAATACATTTTGAAAATAAAATTAAAGCATGTCTTAATAGATTTCATGTGAAGGGTGAGAGAAAGACAAGAACATAAAAGGATCTTGAGGATAATGATAAAAATAAACCATAAAATTTAAAAGAAGGTTAAGGGGGTGGAGAGGAAATGAGAAAATGGTACCCTATGATTAACATAATTTAAAAAAGGAAAAAGAACAAAAAACCTGAAAAGCTAATAAAAAGAACTCTTAAAAGTCAAAGAGATACCATAATTTGAATACAAGAAAAAGAGCTGGAAGAATCAGCAATCAAAATCTGTAGCTAAGATTTTGAAAGATGAGGATTCTGTTATGTGATGGCCTGGAGGTGAATAAGGAATAATGGGTGGTAAAGATGATATGGGAGAAGATAGAAAGCTGAGACATTAATGAACCAAAGCATTAAATAGGTAATGAATATAAATATGTGAAATATATTAAATGCATTAAATTCACTGGAAAAAAAAAAATCCAGAATAGTCACACAGAGTTCTGTTATCCAAAAGTTTAACTCTTCAACTAATGAGTGGGAATGACTGGGAATCCTGGAGGTCTTCCTCAAATGAAGTGGCACAGGATGGCATGATCTTCAAAGAAGTTGTTTTGTATTGGTTTTTATTTCGGTAGGGTTTTGGTTCTAAGAAGTCAGAAAACTAAATGACTGGGGAGCTTCAAAGATAAGCAGGAGCTGGGGTACTTGCCACAATTCACCTTTTGTACATTTGAGACAGGAACCCCTTTCACTTGAGAGCGCTGCCAGGAAGACAGTGCATTTGGTAGGCTGCCAGATTTCAATTAAGAATAAGAGATAAAGAAAAAACAGAGAAAAGGAACCCCTAAGAGAGTTCCAATGAGCATAGTAAAGGGGTTTGTAACAATCATGGCAGAGGAGTCAGATAGGATGTTTGCATGAATCAGACTTGAAGATGGCCTGGGCAGAACAGTATGAGTGTGCAATTTTGCATGGTATTAGCTTAGAGGGATGGAACTTCACTGACTGAGACAGAGTTATATAAATACAGACATCACAGTTTCTTAGGAAAAAAAGTGGACGATTATTTTAAGCAAGATTATTGAATATTTAGCTAAGTGGTTTAGTGTACCCACGTAATTCATTTTTTTCTGAGCAGTGTCAGGGAAGAGAAGGAAATATGTTTTCAGCATGAACCTGTCAACGAATAAGTCAGAATTATTTAAGTGGTAAAGTCATTAATTGGAGATATTATTTGGCTATTGCATAAAATTTATATATGTATGTAGGAGAATGCCTTTAAACTATATTTATAGAACACAGGAAAGAACAGATCAATAAAAAGAGGGTGGAAAAGGGAGCAGGAAAAGTCTTCTGACTACCTGGGCATGGTGAATCTTGTTCGGCTTTCATTTCAGAGTAAACAGATGAACTGACATTTATCGAAGATGACAGTCTGGAGAATATCCTTAAGCAGGTTGACTAGGGGCATTGACAGTTGATGCCTGGAGCATACATGGCAAGCTGCTAGTGTCCTTGCCTTAGGACCTACACTTCAGTAAGTCCAGGTCAAGTACCATGTTTTATGGAAAAGACTAATAGCCTAATTATTCTTTCTGCTAATAGAAGTTTAAGAGATCTGCATCATAGCCTTGTAGCAGAAAACTGAAAAAAAAATGCATAACAGATGTGTCATGGAAAAGACCATAGACTATGAAACTTTCTCCAACACTTGAATGTAGGTGGTGCTTTTAGGCAAAGGGGATACTTTTCCTTATCCATAGATTTTCTAAAGTGTGTTCCACAAGTTTGCTTATTGCTCATATTTGTATATTATATTTAAGGATACAATAAATGTATCAAATTTTTATATTTTTATTGTAGATTCACTCCTAATTAAAAGCCTCTTTGATTTCAACAAGTTGGGTGTTTATTCTAAATAGACAGGGGAATAGTACAGGATGGTGGAGGAGTAGGAGACTTTAGTTTCATCTGGTCCCAAGAATTCAGCTAGATAGTTATCAAATCATTCTGAACACCTGCGAACTCAACCAGAGATATAAGAAAAGAGCTGAAACTCTACAAATAGAAAAGCAACCACTTGCTGCAAGGTAGGAGGTGCAGAGAAGTGAATCTGAGGTGATATATGGGAAGATAAACCACAGGCAGAGGGAGCCTCCATAAACCAGCTACCAGAAAGTGATACAGAAGTGAAACACAAAACTGGGAATTTTAGAAGTCTTCTCTGGTGAAAGACATTGCTCCTTGAAAGGTGGTCAGGTGGTGAAGCAGGGCAGAATCCTAGGTGGGACAGTATGGTGTCAGGATCCTCAGGGTCACAGAAAGAATAGGAGTCCCTGAGTGCACCAGAGCTCTCAGGCATCAGAGCAGGGAAGCTGGCTGCAATCAGCAAGCCAGGAGTGGGCTTTCAGCTCCGTTTTGCTATAAACTGCAAACCATTGCTCTGTTTTGTGACCACTCTCTGAGCAGGGGCTCAGCAAAGAGCAGAACCACAGGGAGATTCCCCCCGCCTTACTCTGGGAGGAAACATAAGTGTGCTCACTGCAGAAGTTTGCAGGGTTTAGAGACAGGAAATGGGGTTGCATGCCTGAGATAGAAACTCTTGGTCACAGGCCAGGTGACCATGGGGTACAGTTGGAGACCAGGAAGACAGGAGATTGACGGTTTTTCCCCCAGTGCTCACAGAAGAGTGGGACCCAGAGCTCTCATCTCCGGGGTTAAAGATTGGGAAGCCACCATTTTCATTCTCATCCTCTAAAGTGGCACTGAAAATCTTCAGAGAGCAAAAGCCACATAGAACAAGGAACAACTTACTTAGCCTGGCCCCTGGTAAGGGTGGTGTATTCTACCAGTACAAAGATACCTCAGAATCAGAGGAACAGGCCTCTCTCCCAGAAGGTCAGCAAGAACATCTAAGATCTATTTTACCAAACACACAGAACTGCAAAACTCCAATGCTAGGGGAAAATTGTATATAGAATCCATGTTTCATTATTTGTTTTTTTCCCACATTATTCTTTAACATTTTTCTCCTTCCTTTTCAACAAATTTCTTATTTTATCAACTTTTTAAAGTCATTTTAATTTTCATTTTTATAGTTAAATTCTATCCTTCCATTGTATTTACTTTTATATATATGTGTATATGTGTTTTCTTTATTTACAATTTTGGGGTGCAGTTTCTTAAAAGCAGAACAAAATGTACCCAGAATCTGGGGTATTTCTCTGTTCTTTTCAAAGGTCTGATCATATTCTCTTTTTTTGTTGTTGTTAAATTTTTTAAAGCTTTTCTTCTTTATACTTTCATTTCATCCTTTATATATATGTATATTATATATATATATTATATATATATATATATATATATATATACACATAAAGTCCATCTTTACAATTTTAGGATGCAGTTTCCTCTAACAAACAGACCAAAATACACTCAGAATATAGTGTATTTCTCTGTTCTGTTCACCTCTCTGTTTATATTCCTTCATTTTTTTTTAATTTTCATTTTTATAGCTCCATTCTATCCTTTTATTGTATTTAATTTTATATTTCTACATATAAGCTTTTCATTCTTTACAAATTTGGGATCTGGTTTTCTATCAAACAGACCAAAGTATGCACAAGATGGAGTGTATTGCTCTGTCTGTTCACCTGTCTGATTATATGCTCTCTCTTTTTAAAAATTTTTGTCTTGTTTTTGGTTTCAGATCTCTTTTGATTTGTTTAGTTTATATTTCTCTGGGGTCGTTGTTGTCATCTTAGTGTTTTATTCTTTAGTCATCTATTCTTTTCTAGACAGACTGACAAGATGGAAAAACTTACCTCAAAAGAGAAAAGATGAGGCACTACTGACTGCCAAGAACCTAATCAATATGAATATAAGTAAGATGTCAGAACTAGAGTTCAGAATAATGATTGTAAAGATACTAGCTAGGAGTGCCTGGGTGGCTCAGTGGCTAAGCCTCTGCCTTCAGCTCAGGTCATGATCCTGGAGTCCGAGGATTGAGCTCCCTGCTCGGTGGGAAGCCTGCTTCTCCCTCTGTCACTCCCGCTGCTTGTGTTCCCTCTCTCGCTGTGTTTCTCTCTGTCAAATAAATAAAATCTTAAAAAAAAAAAACTTAAAAAAAGAAGATACTAACTGGACTTGAGAAAAGCATAGAAGACAGTCAAGAATCACTTTCTGGAGAAATAAAATAACTAAAATCTAATCAAGTTGAAATCAAAAAGGTTATTAATGAGATGCAATAAAAAATGGAGGCTATAACTGCTAGGATAAATAGGAAGAAGAGAGAATTAGTGATATAGAAAACAAAATGATGGAGAATAAAGCAACTGAAAACAAGAGAAACAACTACTAGATCACAAGGGGAGACTTTGAGAGTTAAGTGATACCATAAAGCATAAAATATTAGAATAATTGGGATCTCAGAAGAGGAAAGAGAGAACGGGTGGGGGGAGAAGTTATATAGGTATAATTGGAACAAATTATATGAAAGAACTTCCCTAATCTGAGGAAGGAAACTGGCACTCAACAAGGAAGCACAGAGAGTGACCCCCCAAAAAATCAATAAAAAATAGACTAGCACCTCAACATATATATATATAATAGTGAAACTTGCAAATCTCAGAGACAGAAAACTCTAAAAGCAGCTTGGAACAGAGGTCCATAACCTACAAGGGTAGAAACATCAGACTGATAGCAGACCAATCCACAGAGACTTGGAAGGCCAGAAAGGATGGCAGGATATATTCAGGGTGTTAAATGAGAAGACTGTGCAACAAAGAATACATTACCCAGTTAACAGCTGTCATTCAAAAAAGAAAGAGAGACAAAAAGTTTCCAGAAAAAAACAGAAACTAAAGAATTTGTGATCACTAAAACAGCCCTTCAAGAAATAATAAAAGGGGTCCTGTAAGGAAAGAGATAGTCCAAAGGTAACATAGAGCAGAATGGAACAGAGACAATATACAGAAATAGTGACTTTATGGGGAATACAATGGAACTAAATTCACCTATCAGTACTCTGAATGTAAATGGGCTAGATGCTCTTATCAAAAGACACAGGGTATCAAATTGGATTAAAAAAAACTAAGATTCCATTGATATGCTGTAAGAGATAATTTTAGAACCAAAGACACCTCCAGATTGAAAGTGAGGAAGTGGAAAACCATTTACCATTCTAATGGACATCAAAAAAAAAAAAAAAGTTGAGGGTAACAATCTTTTTATCAGACAAATTAGATTTTAAACCAAAGACTGTAATAGAAAATGAGAAAGGACACTGTATCATACTTAAACGGTCTGTCCAGCAAGAAGACCTGACAATTGTAAATATTTATGCCCTTAACATGGGATCAACCAATTATATAAGCCAATTAATAACAAAATTAAAGAAACTCATTGGTAATTATACAATAATAGTAGGGGACCTTAACACCCTACTCACGGCAAAAGACAGATCATCTAAGAAGATCAAAAAGGAAATAGAGCTTTCAATGGCACACTGGACCAGATGGACTTCACAACTATATTCAGGGCATTCCATCCTAAAGCAATAGAATACATATTCTTCTCAGTGAACATGGAACATTCTCCAGAATAGATCACATATAGGCTCACAAAACAGATCTCAACCTGCAACAAAAGTTTGGAATCATACCCTGCATACATTTAGACAACAATGCTTTGAAACTTTAATGCAATCACAAGAGGAAATTTGTACATAGAAGCTAAAGTGTATCCTACTAAAAAATTAATGGGTCATTAAGGAATAACTTAAAAAAGCATAGAAACAAATAAAAATGAAAACACAACTGTTCAAAACCATTAGGATGCAGCAAAGGTGGCCCTAAGAGGGATGTCCAGAGCATTAAAAGCCTTTCTTAAGAAACAAGAAAAGTGGGCGCCTAGGTGGCTTAATGGGATAAAGCCTCTGCTGAAAACTGAAATAGAAAACCTGAACAGATTCATAACCAGCAAGGAAACAGAAGCAGTAATCAAAAATCTCCAAACAAACAAAAATTCCCAGCGGAATTCTACCAAACACCTAAAGAAGAATTAATACCTATTCTTTGAAACTGTTTCAAAAAATAAAAATGGAAGGGAAACTTCCAAAATCATTTTATGAGACCAAAACCAGACAAAGACCCCATCGAAAAGGAGAATTACAGACTATAACCGCTGATGAACATGGATGATAAAATTCTCACCAAGGTACTAGCCAATAGGATCCAACAGCACATTAAAAGTATTATTCACCACCACCAAGTGGGATTTACTCCTGGGTTGCAAGGTTGGTTCAATATCCACAAGTCACTCAATGTGATACAATACATTAACAAAAGAAAGAACAAGAACCATGTGATATTCTTAATAGATGCTAAAAAAAAAAAAGCATTTGACAAAGTACAGCATCTTTTCTTGATCAAAACTTTTCACAATGTAGGGACACAGGGTACATACCTCAATATCTTCAAAGCCATCTATAAAAAAACCCATAGAAAATATCATTTTTAATAAGGAAAGGTCAGGAATATGACAGGACTGTGCACTATCACCACAGCTATTCAATGTAGTACTAGAAGCCCTCACCTCAGCAGTCAGACAACAAAAACAAACAAAAGGCATCTGAAACAGCAGAGAAGTCAAACTCTCACTAGTTGCACGTTATGATACTTTATGAGGAAAACCCAAAAGACTCTACACCCAAAGTCCTAGGACTTGTACAGGAATTCAGCAAAGTGGCAGTATAGAAAATCCATGCACAGAAATCAGTTGCATTAATATACACTAACAATGAGACAGGAGAAAGAGTCATTAAGGAATTGATCCCATTTACAATTACACCCAAAAACATAAGATACCAAGGAATGAAGCTAAGCAAAGAGGCAAAGGACCTGTACTTAGAAAACTGTAGCACACTCATGAAAGAAACTAAGGAACACACAAAAATTGAAAAACATTCCACACTTCCACGCTCATGGACTGGAATAACAAATAATGTTAAAATGTCTGTGCTTCCCAAAAACAGAGAAATAGACCAATGGAACAGAGGAGAGAGTCCAGATATGGACCCACAAATCTATGGGCAAATCATCTTTGACAAAGCAGGAAAAAATATCCAGTGGAAAAAAGACAGTCTCTTCAATAAATGGTGCTGGGAAAATTGGACAGCTACGTATAGAAGAATGAAACTAGACCATTCTCTTACACCACACACAAAGGCAAACTCGAAATGGATGAAAGAGCTCAACATGAGGCAGGAATCCATCAAAATCCTGAAAAAGAACATAGGCAGTAACTTCTTTGACATCAGCCACAGCAATTTCTTTCAAGACACGTCTCCAAAGGCAAAGGAGACAAAAGCGAAAATGAACTTCTGGGACTTTATCAAAATAAAAAGCTTCTGTACAGCAAAGGAAACAGTTAACAAAACAAAGAGGCAACCCACAGAATGGGAGAAGATATTTGCAAATGACACTACAGACAAAGGGCTGGTATCCAAGATCTATAAAGAACTACTCAAACTCAATATCCAAAAAGAAGATGAACACATCAAAAAATGGGCAAGAGACATGAAGAGGCACTTCTCCAATGAAGATATAAAAATGGCTAACAGACAAATGAAAAAATGTTCATCATCGCTAGCTATCAGGGAAATTCAAATCAAAATCACACTGAGATACCACCTTACACCAGTCAGAATGGCCAAAATTAACAAGTCAGGAAACAACAAGTGTTGGAGAGACTGCGGAGAAAGGGGAATTCTCTTATACTGTTGGTGGGAATGCAAGTTGGTGCAGCCACTATGGAAAACAGTGTGGAGATTCCTTAAAAAATTAAGAAAAGAGCTACCCGATGACCCTGCAATTGCACTACTGGGCATTTACCCCAAAGATACAGATGTAGTGAAAAGAAGGGCCATATGTACCCCAACGTTCATTGCAGCAATGGCCACAATCGCCAAACTGTGGAAAGAGCCAAGGTGTCCATCAACAGATGAATGGATAAAGAAGATGTGCTACGTATATACAATGGAATACTATGCCTCCATCAGAAAGGATGAATATCCAACTTTTGTAGCAACATGGACTGGATTCGAAGAGACTATGCTGAGTGAAATAAACCAAGAAGAGAAAGTCCAGTATCACATGGCTTTACTTACTTGTGGTGCATAGAGGTAACCTAGAGGACAGTAGGGGAAGGAAAGTAAATGGGAAGTAGGGTAATCCAGGGAGAGAAATAAAACAAGAGAGACTTTGGACACAGAAACAAACTGAGGGACTTGGAGGGAGGGAGGTGGGGGGATGGGAGAGCCTGGTGGTGGGTACTAAGGGCACCTATTGCCTAGAACACTGGGTGTGGGGAATGAGGATGGAATCTTGGAACACTGGAGAAAAAAAAAATAAATAACAATAAAAAAAAAAAAGTCTGTGTTTCCAAGAGCAATCTATCCATTCATTGCAATCCCTTTCAAAACATCATCAATTTTTTTCACAGGGCTGGGACAAATAATCCTAAAATTTGTATGGAACCAGAAAAGATCCCAATAGCTAAAGGAATGTTGAAAAAGAAAACCAAAGCTGGTGGCGTCACAATGCCACATTTCAAGCTCCATTACAAAATTGTAATCATCAGGATAGTATGGTACTGGCACAAAAACTGACACCCAGGTCAGTGGAACAGAATAGAGTACCCAGATATGGACCCTCCAACACTATGGTCAACTAATCGTCGACAAAATGGGAAAGAATATACAATTGAAAAAAGACAGTCTCTTCAACAAATGATGGAAGAATTGAAGAGTCACATGTAGAATGAAACTGGACCATTTCTTTATACCATACATAATATAAACTCAAAATGGATGAAAGACCTCAATGTGAGACAAAGGATCCATCAAAATTCTAGAGGAGGACACAGGCAGCAACTTCTATGACCTTGGCCACAGCAACTTCTTAGACATGTCTTCAAAAGCAAGAGAAGCAAAGACAAAAATGTGCTGTTGGTACTTCTTAAAGCTAAATGACTTTTGCACAGCAAGGGAAACAGTTGACAAAACCAAAAGACAACCAACAGAACAGGAGAAGATATTTGCAAATTCCTTATCATGTAAAGGGCTAGAATCCAGAATCTTTAAAGAACTTATCAAACTCAACACCCCAAAATCAAATAATCCAGTCAAGAAATGGGCAGAAGACATGAAAAGACATTTCTCCAAAGAAGAAATACAAATGACCAATGGACACATAAAAAATGCTCCACATCACTAGGCATCAGGGAAATAGAAATTGATATCACAATGAGATACCACTTCACACCAGTCAGAATGGCTAAAATCAACAAGTCAGGAAAGGACAGATACTGGCAAGGATGCAGAGAAAGAGAAACCCTCTTACAGTGCTGGTGAAAATGCAAGCTGGTGCAGCCACTCTGGGAAATAGTATAGAGGGTCCTCAAAAAGTTTAAAATAGAGCTGCCCTATAAATTAGCATTTGTACTACTAGGTATTTATCCCAAAGATAAAAATGTATTGATTCAAAGGGGCACCTGCACCCCAACGTTTATAGCAACAATGTCCACAATTGCCAAACTATGGAAAGAGTCCAGAGTCATAGACAGATGCCTGGGTAAAGAAGATGTGGGATATATACACAATGGAATACATGCAGCCATCAAAAAATTGAAATCTCACCATTTGCAACAACGTGGACAGAACTAGAGGATATCATGCTAAGTGAAATAAGTCAATCAGGGAAAAATAATTATCATATTATCTCCTTCATATGTGGGTTTAAGAAACAAAACAGAGAATCACAGGGAAAGAGAGGAAAAAATAAAATAAGAAAAATTAGAGAGGGAGACAAACCGTAAGAGACTTAATCATGGGAAACAAATAGGATTTCTGGAAGGGAGGTGGTGATGGGATGCAGTAACTGGGAGATGGACATTAAGGAGGACATGTGATGTAATGAGCTTTGGTATTATGTAAGACTGATGAATCACTGACATCTACCTCTGAAACTAGTGATACATGATAGTTAAGTAAATTTAAATTAAAAAAAATTAAAAACATGCTAGAAATTAAAGAGATATATATTTTTCAAAGCACCATACTTGTATAATGAAGCTCAGATTATTATTCTTAAATTTACCAAAAAAAAAAAAAAAAAGGCCAGCACTATCTTTTGAAGAATGTGCTATTAATAAGCCTCATTTCTATTTGGTTATGTCAAATATTTTAAATACATGTTCTAGCAGTTAAGATTTTATGATGCCTATAACAGAAACTTGAACTTTAACCCTCTTAATAAAAAGGAATTATTGTGCCCTACAATTGCAGATGCCAAAAGCAGGAGCATCATCCTAAGAAAAACATTGTCTTGGGTCACAGGATGACCGTTACTTGCTCCTCCTCTGAGTCCATAGAGAGAGGAAGAGTTTAAAGTATTAAGGAAGAGACCTTCCAAAGAATTCCCCACAGACATCTTGCATCTTGTTGGCTTCCTTAGAAAACCTACCTATCTTTGAATCAATAATATAAAATACAGTTTTTCACTGATTAGCTCCATACTCAGTAAACCAATGGTGAAGTCACCTTTCCTGGAAGTATAGTGAGTTCTCAGGAGAGAGGAGAGTATGTGAAGAACAGCAGAGACATAACCAAGAGAGGAAAAACATAAAGTCTATTTAACAACCAAGCAGGGCACATAGAAAAAATGTCAAATACCATTCTATTACATGGACATGGGAGACACTGATTTTACTGACAACATGTTTGTAGAACAACCTATGGGATTATCATAATGGATCAACTGAATATTGTTACATTCTAATAAAACCCACAAAGACCAGGCAACTCATCCAAAAATGAGGTATATGTTCAGCACTCAACTTTCCAGATGTTGTCATTACTCTACAGTCTCAAAGAGGAAAAATATAAGCCAACAACTCCATCCTTTGTAAGTTGTTGCTTATATTACTCCTTCCAAATTCAGGGTGATTAGTTTCTCCATAAATTGGGGCTGAATAATTTCCACCACTGAACACAAGACCCAAATGTAAGTTATTCCTCTTAACCCTGACAGATTGCCATGAATCCTTTCACACTATGAGCCTCTACAGCTTCCTGTGTAGATAATTCATAGGTTTCAAGAATCTGTCTTGTTCCCAAGTAGTCAGCCATTATAGTTTTGCACTACAGAATCATAACAATAACAAACTCAGTTTAATTTTTATTCTGAAACTCCTAGCAGGAGCTCTAGGACCATTTGGAAAAGAAATGCAAATGCAAACTAAAAAAAAAAAAAAAAAAAGACATTTTTGTTATGAGGAAAGAAAAAAGAGACAGAAACAAAAAGAAAAGAAACATAGAAATGGCTATATGTTACTTTCCATATGCAGATTGTTAGGGATTGTTAGAGTCAGCCTTTCTTAGCTCTGTGACACCACGAGTTTTTCCCCCTGTCAAACCCACTGAGTCAGTGGTCAATAAGTCAGAGAAGCGCTATTAAAAAAATCTGGCATCAGAAACAGAGTCCCCAGCAAAGACCTTTCACAGGACTCGCTTTGGTGCTAACGTTTGGCTCTGCACAGACTGTAAATTCACTTCCAGTCTCAGACTGAAGGAAGATAATCCTTTCTTTTCATTTTAGCAGATACTTACAATGTGCCGACTATTGTCCAGCCTCCAGGTTTGTCTGCTTTATAGACATTTTATCCTAGAGATAGAACTAATAAAGAATAGAAAAGAAAAATAGTACTTTTCTTGACTACTTCTAAGCTTGCTAACCTAAATCTGAATTCCTGGCAAATGATTATAATAAAATTCAAAAAAAAAAAAAGGTTGATGTTAACTTGAATATTGGAAAATCAAACTCTTCTTAGTGCATTGGTAGTGCCTATTATTTATGAGAAGCTCAGAGTGAATTAGGATGAATGTAAAAATTTCCTTGTGGAAAGGTTGTTAATCATGGCAATGTTTTTTTCTTCCTTTTGTTGGTGGCGGTGGATGAGGAAGTTTTTCTGAAGCAAGTGATATTTTTGGTATCCATATTTTGTGGAAAGCTTATTTGAATCATAGACCTCAGCACATGGCAGGCAGGCAAGTTATCACGAACAGAGGATAAAACAGGCTTCTGGAACTTCTTACCATCTTGATACACTTTTAGAACCTTCTGCTTAAGAAGCCAGTTCTTTCTAGTACAAAACCAGATTGCAGAGATAACAGTACTTTCATATAACATTGAGAGAGATGAGTAATTCAACATGGATCCAACAGACAAGGAAAAAACACTGAATCTCTCAGATCATCAACAAGGTCCTTGATAATATGTAAATCTTTTTAATCATCCTTTAAGATTTGGATTCTCAATGTGAGAAAACTGGGCTACATTATATGTAATGTCCTATCTATGATTCCATGATTTTTTAAAATAGAAACATATCTATGAAATGGCGTAGAACATTATAAAATAGTGGACATTAATAAATTTCATTATATGTAAGATCCCATTAGTTGTAAAAATGTGTCCATATTTTGTAAGTCACTAAGAAAAAATGCCACCACATAAATCATGATACAATGTTTCATCACTAAGAATTTTTTATTTACACTTACCTAAAAATTTTCCGTATTAGTTTTGTATGAACATAAAAAGAAAAATATAATCAGAATAAATTGATTGTCATTTGTGCTATAACATCACCTCATTCAGGGGTCTTCTCTTCTGAATCACTTTCAACTCAGAGTTATTGGTATCCATTTTTCCACATGGTAAACTCCTTTGTTCTAAGGAAGGGTTCTGATAAGGTGGCATTTCTTAAAAGAGTGCCCCAGTACTATCCCTTAAATTGCCTCTCAAATGACTGACGCCCATTCTGCAAGTTAATATAGGCACTTCCAACAAAACATTTTGAGACAAAAACTGTGACTCATATTTCTTCTTCAAATGGTCCATTGATGGCTTCTTGATTGTAAAGTTACAGTTGTACCATCATGCCATCTGCAAAAGCAATTTTACACAATGTTTGCCTTGACAACTGTGATGTGAAATCTGGTAGAAAGTAACTATATCATCAATTGTAAGATACATCCTGATTTTTTAAAGTATTAAAAATATGAGGGTGTCGGGGTGGCTCAGTTGTAAGCGTCTGCCTTCAGCTCAGGTCATGATCCTGGAGGCCCTGGATCAAGTCCCGTATCAGGCTCCCTGCTCTGTGGGAAGCCTGCTTCTCCTTCTCTCACTCCCCTTGCTTGTGTTCCCTCTCCAGCTGTGTTTCTCTCTGTCAAATAAATAATGTCTTTTTAAAAAAATGTGTGCATGGGGTCATTTAAGAACAATGAAATATTCTATATAACAATGAATATTAATCCCATGTGCCAACACAGTCCCTTTGGTTTTCTTTCCTTAAATAAATAGATATTTACTGAACAACTTCTATGAGAAAAGCACTGCAATAAACAAAATAGACATAATCATGGGTAAAGTTTATCTTTTTTCAGCTTTCTCCAGAGAAAAACTGAAAACATGAAGGTGATACAAGAGAAAATGGTTTATCCCAAGTCTGAGAATGAGGCTAGAGAAAGACTAGAGAGAGAAAAGAATGGTATTCCAGGAGGTGAGGGTGAAGAGGAAGGTAGGGACCAAGACATAACCTTTTAAGCTATCTGAAAAATGTAGGCCTTTACCCAAAGAAAAATACATGGGCAGGCACTAAAATATTTAAAGTATAAAAGGGAAATATTTACATTTAGAAAATATAACTTCAGTTATATTGTCTGCCTGGGGTGGAAGGGGGAAAGAGAAAAAGTCATAAGACCAGGTAGAAGCACATTATGGTCTAAGTGTGATGACAATTCAATCTAGAATAGTTGCAGTGGAGATGGTAAGAAATGTATGGATTTAAAAGATAATTAGAAGATTAAATCTACAGTACATAGGTTTATGTAAGAAAAATAATAGCTAGCAATTTAATAAGACATGGCCAGAAACGAATAATTCTTTCAGTTCTACGGTAGGTACTTTTTACAAAAGTCCATCTGTTTATAAAAAAGAAAAATCTGTTGGTTTCCATCATAAGTTTCAGTTCACATTTATTCTTCCAATGAACTGTATAAAAATCTAACTGTCCCAGACTACAGTATGAATTTCCAAGTGGATTTGTTTTGCCAGTTTATATTATAAGCCCTGGAATACTTTTCATAGGTGGGTTAGTGAAAATCTCTCTCTCTTCTCAAAGTAATCATGGATGCCATATTGGGCCAAACTCTCTGACAGTAAAAAAATAAAATAAGACTAAACAATTCAAATATCTAGTTGTTTTGATTAGTTCAGTTATTGTCAATGTCAATGACTCTGTAGGAACAGTGACCTAAAATGTTTACACAACAGACAAGTGTGTGTGGTTTTTTGTTGTTTGTTTTTTTATAGTGATGAACTAAGGAAACTGTACTGAATAGATTAGCAAAGAAATTTAAGAACTGAAGAATTAAAAAGAAGAAAGGAGAAGGACCTCAGGTGGAGATGATGGCCATGAATGACTGTATTAGGCATAATCAAGCCTGTTGTTTGAGAAGAGAAGCTTGTGGTCAGAATTTAGAAGGCTTGAAGTAATGTCTTTGGAGGAATGAAATTTACAACAGGTAAAAAACAAGGTGGCTGACCAAAGCAAATTAAGTGAGAAGGTCCTTAGAAGTTGGAACATCAAGAAAACTGGGAGGTCAAACATTGAAGGGATTATTATCCATCCAGACTTGACATCAATCAAAATTATATAAACGTTAGTCAAATAGAACCAGCAAGTGTCAAGGCTCTTGAAAAATTACAAAGACTGAAATCTAAAAAACATGTGAACATAACTAGGTAAATAGGTGTAGAGCTTAATTTTTAAAAATGGCTTGTATCTGAAAAAAGTAGATTTGTGTGATTTGTTTTTAATAGGTCGGGATAGAGGATTCATAGCCCAGAAACAGTAATAGAGACACATATCAATATACTAGGAAGTAAGTGAGCTCTGGAAAAAAAATATTGAGGAAAATAAGTTTAAGATTCTTTAATGGATCCAATCCCATTTGCTTTTTATGCCACCTAAGTCTACACTTCACCTTCAGGTTTTGCCAACATAGACATCAAATATGTAATCATACCAACTGTGTCATGCTTTCATATGGTTAGCTCTATTTATAATGTTTACTCTACACTATAAGGTTTACTCTGATGAATTCTCTCTCTCTCTCTCTCTCTCTCTCTCTCTCTATATATATATATATATATATATATATATATATATATATAATTTCTATCCCCAGCTAAGGGAATGATAGTAATAAATTGCTGAAATAAATTAAATTTTAAAAATATCTTATTCCCTAAGCAGCCACCTTCTTCTACCATGTCAAAAACATTGAGTCTCTTGTCCTCTAGCAATGGTGCATTTCATATGCCCAAGAGATTTAAAAGCACACAGTAGAGAGTTGAAATGAAAAGACTCATTTCAATACTGCATTAGAGCTACTAGGTCATATTTTGTGACCATACTGTGCCACCAATATAATTAGAAGATATTGAACTTTCATTAGTTAGAGAAGCCAGCCACCCTTTAATTGTCATTATTTAATTTTTTTTCTGATTGTAGTAGCCTCATGAGATAGACATCTCATTCCTGTGACAGACCCAAGGGTCACCAGTGGTGTAATTTTATTTCCCTGTACTTGAATGCAGCCCAGAATAGTTTTCAACATTTAGTACATCCCTAACTTTCATTAATAATTTCAGTCAAATACAAATTAATCCAGTTTCCCCTTTTAAAATCGGAATTTCTCAGTGTTGGGAAGAGCCATCATTCATAGCTACTTAAATGATGTTTGCATGCCTCCTCAGTAATCCTGTCACCTGTGTTCAGTCCTGTGGCCAAATACCTTGAATGAGGAGGAATTCTCTGCATCCTATGACAACTCATTTCACAATTTTTACAACTTTAACTTGCCTATATAGGATGAAACAAATACATTACACAACAATTTTATGTCTATCAATTGTATTATATGACATAGTCTTTGTATTATATGACATAATCATCTTTATAATATTGGGAAACAATTATTATGTTGCCCCTGAGACTTCATACACCTGGGCTATTTGTACCCAGTCTTCTCACCTATGTTTTTGTTATGTTATTTTTGTTCATGTCATTATCTTGATAACTTTCTTTCCTTTCAGTGTGCTTATAATCCCTAAAGTGAGGGAGGCCCCCAGAACAGAACTGAATCTCATATCCCCATTGTTAGGTCTATGTGACAAAGGAAAACCAAAGCTTCACTCTTGTGCTGTAGGTGTTTATACTTTCTTATATACAAACTAACTGTTGTTGTGTTTTTTATGGTGATGGGTGATGTTGCAACAAATTTTTATAATTGACATCTCAGTTGGATACTTACAATACTGAGAGTAAATTGTAAAAGGGATACACTTAGGTGAATCCACTCCCATTGCTACTAGCTGACCACCACCGTTGCTGGCATTTACAGATTGCAGCAGTTTACCTTACCTCTATAATTTGTAATGTTTATTAAAATTGTTGTCTATTATATCCATTTAATTAAATGTAGTTCACAGTGTGTTTCAGCAGCAGCACTTATTTCTTGCACCCAACACAAGTATTCACCACACTGTACTGCAACTTCTCTGTGTGTGTCTCTCCTCCCCCAAATGAGAGTTTGTATGCTCTATGACTGGAGCTGGTCTTATTTGGCTCTGTATTTCCAGCACCTAGAGCACTGCCATTTGTTGAATAAATGATGATTTTTGTATACAAACATCATTGATTTTTGTGTTACTGTATTCATGTAATATGATATATAGATATGAAGGGCATAATTGCACTTGGTAAAACAGAAAAATGCTGCCAAGTGGAAAAAGGACTAAGCATTTTCTACAATAGCACCAACAAAAGCTAGACCAATAAGGAAAATTATCACAATATATTCTAATTTTTATTATTATAACTTGTCAAAGGATTTTTAATAATCCTCAACTACATAAAATTCAAGGTAATCTAGCCATGTTGTTGGTTGCATTTATATTTATAAAATCTGTTATTATTTTATTATCCCAAGTTACTCCCCCCTATTAGAGGCTAAAACAACCCAATATACATCCATGTAGTGGCACAAATATCGATGAACATTAGGATAAATAGAGCCCATGATCAAGGCAACGATGGATTATTGTTAGGGTGGGTTTTTTTTTTCCCCTTAAAAATAGCTTACACTTATTTAGTACCTAACACTTATTTTGCTAGGCACTATTCTAAGTGCTTTTCATGAATTATTTCAATTAATCCATGTACTCATCCGATGAAACAGTTCAAAGTATAAGTCCATTTCACAGATGAGAAATTTAAAGCCAGGATTAAGACTAAGGGATTCTAGGGGTACCTGGGTGGCTCAGTTGGCTAAGCAACTGTCTTCAGCTCAGGTCATGATCCCGGAGTCCTGGGATCGAGCCCCGCACTGGGCTCCCTGCTTGGCAGGAAGCCTGCTTCTGCCTCCCTCACTTCCCCTGCTTGTGTTCCCTCTCTAGCTCTGTTTCTCTCTGTCAAATAAATAAATAAAATCTTAAAAAAAAAAAAAGACTCAGGGATTCCGACTCTAGAACTATTGATACATCCATCTCCCTATAAAGTATCATCTGAACATCTACCTTAAATAGTATAAAACAGTTTATTATCTTAATTTAGGATATTTATAATAAACAAGTTGAACTTTTTAAGAACTCATACAACTCAATAGCAAAACAAAATCTGATTAAAAAATGGGCACAAAACTGAAAGACATATTTCCAAAGAAATATGGTTATCAGGAACATGAAAATATGTTCAACATCATTAATCATAAGGGAAATGAAGATCAAAACCACAATGGACATAACCTTGACTCTTTCAGAATGGTGAGGTTGTGATGGGAAGAGAACCATCATGTACTATTAGTGGAAATTTAAATTGGTGTGGCCACTATGGAAAATAGTAAGGTTACTCTAAATACGAAAAATAGAACTATTATATGTTCTAGTAATCCCACTTCTAGGTATATATATATGAAAATAAATCAATATCTCACCAGTATTCCCATGTTCATTGCAACATTATTTACAATTTACAATAACTAAGACATGGAAACAGCTTAAGTTCCCACTGAAAGATGAATGAATAAAGAAAATATAGTATGTACATACACAATGAAATATTATTTGGCCAGAAAAAGTGAAATCTTGTCTTTTGTAACAATATGATGGACATTGAGGACATGTGCTAAGTAAAATAAATCAGAGAAAGACAAATATTATCTGATCTTACTTATGTGGAATTAAATACACACACTCATAGATACAGATAACAGATCGGTGACTGTCAAAGGCAGAAGGATGGGAGGTGAGTGAAATGGGTGAAAGGAGTCAGAAGGTACAGACTTAAAGTTATAAAATAAGTAAATCATGGTGATATAATGTGCAACATGATGACTATAGTTAAAATACTGTTTGCACATATGAAAGTTACAGAGAGTAAATCTTAAAAATTCTCATCACAAGAAAAATGTTCCATAACTATGTAGGGTGATATACATATCTAGACTTATTATGCTGATCATTTTGCAACACACACAAATATTGAGTTGCTATGTTATACACCTGAAATTGTATATGTCAAGTGTTCCTCAATATACAAGCAAATAAACAATGAATGTTCCCTAACTCCAAAGTAGGATTTCTCAGCTCTATTAACATTTGGAATGGAATAATTTGGAATGGAATAATTCTTTTTTTTTTTTTTTTGTGGGATACTGTCCCACGTGTTATGGAATGTCTAACAGCATTCCTGGCCTGTCCACTAGTTGCCAAAAACATCCTCCCCCTACCTGTGAGAGGGTCTCTAACACATTGCCAAGTGTCCCCTAGAAACAAAATCACTATATAAAGTTAAAGAAAAGTGATCCGACTTTAAAGTCCCACCTTATCTTTATCATATTTTTCTTTATTTCTCATGTGCCATATAGATAAATAACATAATAAAGAAGCAACCTTTAAAACAAGAAAGATAACCTGATTAGAAGGAGTTGCTTCTTGTGGACACATTGATAGATCTCATTTCTCTTTTCTTTTTCCTATGACACAAAATGATTTTTCGGGTCCTGCCCACCTTGCACCCACAGCACACATACTAGTACCATTCTCCTCCTCTATCCTAACATCCCTGCACAATACTTCTATTTTTTGTTATCCAATCTGTCTCTAAACTTCGATTGGTAGAGACAGATTACAATGGAAGCAACAAGATTGGTCCAGAAGCATCCTAATGTCTTCAGACTTTCTCCAATACCCTTCCCAAACTGAGTTGCATGAAAATCAAATTTAAGTTCAAGAAGCAAATACCATTAAATAAATAAATAAATAAATAAATAAATAAATAAATAAATAGATAGATAAATAATAAAAGAAGCAAATCAAATACCATCAGTACTGTGGCTGCAGCTTCTTTTCTTCCTGTTTTTAAATTAAGTTTAGAGTTGAATTTAACCATGCCTCTTATACTACTTTTCAAAAAATAAGGGAAAATTAGGGATATATTACTCTAGATACTACATTTAAAAAATATTCATGCCAGCTTATAATATATGTATAATATATATGATATACTATATATATATGTAACATATGTACTTTTCCTACTCCATTTGTATGTTTTGTAAGGTTAGCACTGAATTTTAACATAAAGATAGGACTTTATTGCTGACTGCACAATCATTTGATGCAAATTTTAATTTTCAAGGACATTAATACTGAAGCATATGCCTGAAATCTTTATCCAAAGAGGACAGTTAAGAAGGTCCTACATCTTCATCTATAAGATTACAGTCCCTCTTTTTCTCCAATTCATTTCAAATTTGGCTAAAAGCATCTCCTACCCACCCCACTCTCTATGTTATTCTCAATTTGCAGCCAAATGCAAATGAGCGCATCCAGTAAAGACTGGGGGGGGGGGGGTCCTTTTCTTTCAACCAGAAAAGGTAACCTCTGGAAGAAAAGAACATTTGTATTCTTATCTTTTTTGTCACTTGTTTACTTCAACTGGATAAACAAGGCAAAAGTAACACAGCCTGCTTCTCTTGCAAAACTCAAGAAAGAACTTTCCAAAAGTAAGCTATAATTTGCGTCAAGTGCAATTCAGATATATGTACATTATGTCTTATTTCAATGAATTCTAAGCATATCTGAAAAAAAAGAACCAAAATATTTTTTCACCTGAGCAATATTTAAGTGTTATTTTCTTTTTAAAATTACACATTAATTCTGAAAACACGTCAATAAATGGAGGCTAAATCTTTTCTAGTCTTTGGAAAAAATTATAATTTTATTTCAAATTGTCTTCTCCTAGCATATATTAAAAAGAAATGCAGCCAAAAGAAAATTCCATTAATTCAGTTCCCATTTATATGAATTATAAAAATATTATACTTTTATTGATTTTACTAATAATTACATTTTTATGTCATTGGTAATGGCATTTTTGGATTGAATGAGCCCTCATAGATTTTCACATACCCATGTTTGTTCTTTCTCGGAATACAGTAACTTCTTTGAAAACAATGATCTTAACTAGTGTGTTGTGCTTTATCTCATAAATCAATATTAATATAACAATACTGAATACCTGAATATAACAATATTAAATACTGCCAGCCTATATGAAGCACTATGAATATACAATCTTACTGAACATTCAAAAGATCCTCTGAGTAGGCGCTTTTCTTTAATAGCTATGAAAACTGAGGTTTTGAGTTTTTAAGTAACTTCCTGAAGTTGGCCTACAAGTAATGACTGGATTAGGATTTGAATCCTAGCTTCTCTTACTTCTAAACTCATATTCTAATAACTCTATCTGATATATGCATATATATATATATATATATATATGTAAATAAAACACTGTAATGCCTTACTGCTCAGACATCTGTTGACCAGCAGCATCAACATCACTGGGGAGCTTGTTAGAAAAAAAACAGAATCTCAGGCCCACCCCTTATCAGAATCTACATTTTAACTACATCCTAAGTAATTCCTATGCACATTAAAATTTTTAAAATACCCATCTATTGGATACTGGTGGGTTGTCTTCTCAGCAAACATTCCTTCCTTTTCCAAAATATTCACAATTGTGGTTTAGAAAACCACATAGTTCCAGCAAGGTAACCCCATACCTAGCTACACAATCCACATTAAACTAAACTATCGATTCCATCAGAGGGAGTCTCAAATTTTTGCTGGGAATGCTGGCACAAAAATTCGATTGTTCAAGGCTGGGTAGTGAAAGGGTGGATATATGAGTTTAAATACAGAGGCTGGGAAGACAGACAAAGGACAGATTAGTCAGGAAGCAATAAGCCATGCCCTGTATTTGAGAATTTCTCCTAAAATGAATCAATTTTAACTGTGTGTGTGTGTGTGTGTGTGTGTGTGTGTGTGTGTGTGTGTGTGCGCGCGCTGCGGGGTAGAGAGGCAGAATGACATGGATTGACATAATCAGATTTCAAAGACTACTTTAGCTACATGATTAAGAAATAATTAAAAGAACAACAAAACCCTAAGGCAGAGGCCAGTCACAATCTGTTTCTACAGGATGCTATAGAGAGGCTCATAGTTTAGACCAGTGTGATGAACAGGGAGAAAAAGGATGGTAAACAAATTCTAACAATATTTAGAAGGTAGAATCAATATCCTAAATAGTTGGTAGACTATAAATAATAAGGAAGGTACTAGGAAACCCTCAAAATATTCGGCTTGAACAACTGGGGCAATAACCTTCACTTGATCTGAACAAATATTAGAGTAGGAGCAAAGTAGGGACAGGATGAAAAGTTTGGTTTTGGAGAAGTTGGACTTTCAGCTGGACTTAGAGTTCAAATCCATGTTCATTTCTTGCCATGACTTTTTGTTCTTAATCACTATATATCCTGACTACATATCAATTGTTTAAAAAAGTGGATAATGCAAAGTCTTCTCCATTCTGAATTACCCTTTCCTTGAAGTTAGTCTTTAATATTTTTGAAGTTTTACCAATACACAATGCAACTAATTCAGAAATTTAGGCACTTTTTTACTCCCTGTATTAAACGTTATCTTAGTGTGTGTAAAATTTCTAAAGGGAAAACATAACCTATAATCAGATCTCTTACGGAAAAAAGGAATTTTGTAAGATTGACTTCTCTCCTGCTCCATTAATTGTTAATTATCACTAATGAGAAGGAAGTAGGATTTGGTTCACATCTGATCAGCCCATAAATTAAAATCATCTAGCATGTTGGTCATGTGAGCATTGTCAGCTCTCTTCAGTACATGGTCCCCACTTTTTTATTTTGGCTCCTTTAAGATAATAATCTACTGAATTTTGGGTTCCAAATGCTGGAGCATTAAGATTTGCTGCAGTAAAATTTGAAGATTTTTAAAATGTCCCTGTGACTGGGCTTTAGAGGGGATTTTTCAGTCTCTGAAAACCCTTCTACTGAAGAATCACTGACAATGACCTCACATGTGCCTTAAAATCTCCACAAACGCCTGGGAATCTCTAAATACATAGATGGCCATGACAGCATTTAATTTCCCGTTATTCAGATGCTTTCCAAAGAACATGATATATCCGTTTATTTATGTTTAGCTTGTGTTTGTTTTGAAATTGTCAGCAACCTCAAGGAGACAATAAGGTAACAAAACTGTTCTGACAAACAATTCACAAATAAACAGTGCAGTAATTAAAGTTTCTCCAGATGCTTTAACTCCTCAGCAGATGCAGTCATTGTTTTTGTTGTTTTGGGGTTTTTTTTGTTTTTGTTTTTGTTTTTTTAGGGGGGAAAAGTAATTATATAGCTGCTATAAAAATACTAGCAAAAAGAGGGCAAAATTTGTTTCTGAGAGAGTTAAGTATTATTTAAAATCACATTAAAGTGTGCAACTCCTATGCTGATTTTTTGCTGTGGTAACTGAAAGGCCCACTGTAAACTATAAAGAAGCAACATATAAAAGGGAATAAATCAGAGAGGGAGATGAGACGAGAGACTTTGGACTCTGAGACACAAACTGAGGGTTTTGGAAGGGAGGGGGTCGGAGGGATGGGTGAGCCTGGTGGTGGGTACTGAGGGCACGAATTGCATGGAGCACTGGGTGTGGGGCATAAACAATGAATCTTGGGATACTGAAAAAATAAAATAAATTTTATCTAAATAAATAAATAAATAAATAAATAAATAAATAGGAATATATATTTGTGATTGGCAAAGAAAATATCCTACACTACTCCAATCCAAATAATTAGGTCTTTCAAAAGATTGATTTTTTAATTTTTATATATGAAAGGAATAAGAGAATGTTAGACCAACTCTGCATAAATACTGAATGTTCTGTCTGAAGGTTGATATTTTCTCTTCCCAAATATAAATACAATGGTTAATCTGTTTTCTGAATTGGATGACTCCTCTAATCATGAAAGAGCGAAATGGAGGGTAGAATGAATGGAATAAAAGAGGAAATATTTGCATTCCAGAAATATTCTGACATTTTTTTTATATTCTAACAGGTGAAAAGGGAGAAAATACTTTAATAAACTCATTTTTTTCTAATTATTCTGGAGCAAAGTGATGGTTTTTATTTCTTTTTATTTTTTTAATTGACTTGAGAGAGAGAGAGAGAGCATGAGAGAGGAGAATGACAGCAGGAGAAGCAGACTCCCCATGGAGCTGGGAGACTGATACGCAACTCCATCCTGGGATCGTGACCTGAGCCAAAGGCAGGCAGTTGCTTAACCAACTGAGCCAGTCAGGCACCCAAGGTATTGATTTTAAAAGTTGTCCTAAGCTTAAAGTACATTTTCAGTCTTCAAGTTAAAAGCAGTGTTATAAACTAATCTTATAAAGTAAAATGATTCAAGCATTTTTTAAAAATCTATTTTATGAGTATTCAGGCTAATTTCAAGTCTGAAGCTGTGTTTAGTGGAGTATGAGTCACCAGTTTGATTTTTCTCTTACTTAATTTAAATTAAATTAGGAAAAAAAGAAAGAGGAAAATAGTATTTATGAATTCCTCCATAGGCTAAGCTTTTAATATATGTTATATAACCCTCATAACACTCTTGGTTACAGTATTATTATCTCAGTTTAAAAAAATGAAAAAAAAAAAAAACAAAAAAATCTAAGTCTCAAGAATCATCTTTCTCTATGGTCACACAGTTCCTAAGGATTAAAGTATAGAGCTGGATTCATATCTAGATATGTCTCATTTAAAGTATTACCCAGTTTTTTTTTTTTTTTTTTTTTTGGATGCTTAGACTAATCTGGGGCCAGAAGAATTCTTACCAGTTAAAATCTATAAGAACATATATAGGGTGCCTGGGTGGCTCAGTGGGTTAAGCCTCTGACTTTCACTCAGGTCATGATCTCAGGGTACTCGGGGCCTGCATTGGGCTCTCTGCTCTGTAGGGAACCTGCTTCCTCCTCTCTCTCTGCCTGCCTCTCTGCATACTTGTGATCTCTCTTTCTCTGTCAAATAAATAAATAAAATCTTTAAAAAAAAAAGAACATATATAAATTAAGCACATGAAGCAAAGCTGAAAGTGTTGCTATTCATCAGTTACAGTCAACAAAATAAACATTCTTCCCCTAAGCTTCCAAAAACATTATTTACAGTGTGTTATCAAGCAACACACCATGAATACCAAAGTTTTACTGTGGTTGACCAACAACACCTAATGTTATATTTAAGTCCACAGCTACTTAAGAAGTAGCCATTTTTCTCCCATTCCTATACTGGGAATAGCAAGGAGACAAACAACAACAACAACAAAAAATTGAAGCACAGTTCTTGACCCAGAGAAGCCAGTACCTAGCTAGAAGGAAAAAGATGTACAAATATGCAGAACATAATCAGAGAGGTAGCCAACATATTAACTAGAATACTACCATGTGTGAGACAATATGAAGTATAAAAAAAGTACTGGATATCTTCAGTGGACAACTATGTATTTTTTACCACACACATTTCCTAGTTATCTGATTCCAATATTTCATTGCCTTTGAGCTATTTATGAGTTATAGATAACACTTTATAGATAATTCGTGACAGTGCAAAATGATTCTTATTTATACATATAAAAATAAATGTTGACTGGTAAAGGTTCAATTGACTTCTCTCTGCCACTGTGTTAGAAGCCAGTTTACTCTCCCTCATTTGCACATTCATTTTAATATCCCTGACTTATAAATATGTCTATTCTTGGCCTTCTCTTTTGTAACATCTTATCAGTTACCTCATTAATAATGAGTTAAGTTCATCTTTATCACATGTTCCTTTTATCTGTGTATGAGAGTTATGATTTTACTTTTTCCTGAAAATTATTCTTTAACAAATGTGTAATAAACACTCTTGGTTGGTGTCAAGAGAATGCAAAAGAACAAATGATTTTCTCTGGGTATATGGAAGAAAAGTGATAATATATATCCTCCTGTAGGCTGAATGTCTAAAAAACACTTATGAAGATGAAAGACTCTCTTCTCTGTAAACAAATACATCAGTAATCTACTCATATAATTCAGTCAGGTTATATATATTCTAATGATCTCTGCACCTGTGTATCAGTGAGAAGTGAATCGATATATCTTTCTAATACATTAGACTTGAAAGAAAACACACACATACAAGGACTATAAAAATAGATACTGCATTACCTTAACCATTAAAATATTATCCTTTTCTTATTTTCAAATGAAATAGAAAAAGAATACTATATCATTCCATTAACCTGTTAGTATTAATAAACTTCAATTTCCCAGGGAGACTTTTTATTAATACTTTCAAATTGCTCTTTGATTTGAGGAATAACACAAATATTTTCTCATCATTACCTGATTTTTCTGTTCTTTAGAAGTTACAAAGTTGATTTTTTTTTTTCCTCATGAGCCTTTGAAGAGAGCCACCCTGTCTCCCTTGAATATCAGATAGAAATGACTTGGCAACACCAGAGGGTTTCAACAGACAAAGGGAAATTTTCTTCTTAGTACTTATTTATTTAATAACTGCTTCCAATACCTATAGCAGTATTTCCATTTCTTTTTTCCTGAACAAACAATATCTTTGGTGGTAGATAAAATCACAATAAATTGGTTTATTTTCATCTTATGGGGTTTGTGTGTCTATCAAATATTGAGTTACTACTTATGAATACAAGGACATTCTTCAAACTTGAAATCATGGCTTACCACCATGGAGAAATTCCAGTAAGCCATTGGTGCCATCAAAAATTATTAAATATTTTGACAACTATTTCTGGAAGGCCTAACTAAAGAAAACTGAAAAAATAACACATGGTAAAAGAGGTAGGGAAAAGCATAAATGCAGTCTATGAAAATGGAGTTCTCTGGAGTTTTGTTGAAAATGAATCCTGCTATGAAGAAGAGAATGGCCATGGCACCTGCTTTGCATCAACACCTCTTCATTATTTTAACAAATGAAGACTAGGGAGAAAAGTTGCTTACCTTTTTAAACATTTGCAAAGAGTGCAACTGATTCTCATTATCTAAATGTTTCTTTTGTTGGACCAACTGACCAGCTTATAACTTGAAATGAGTCATTTTCAGACAAACTAGTAAATCATATACATAAAGATAGATATAAATACATTCATAATATATTTTAAAAGATTTTATTTATTTGAGAGAGCGAGCAAGCGAGAGAGAAAGCATGCACATATAAGCAGGGAGAGGGGTAAACGGAGAGGGAGAAAATCTCAAGCAGACTCCCTACTGAGTGTGGAGCCACAGGGCTCTATCCCATGACCCCAAGATCACAACCCGAGCCAAAATCAAGAGTGGGTTGCTCAACTGACTGAGCTACCCATGTACCCATATATACATACATGTGCGTGTGTGGGTATTATTATATATAATATAATATAATACAATGTAATATATAAGATTTTATTTATTTGTCAGAGGGAGAGCACAAGCAAGGGGATGGCAGGCAGAAGGAGAAGCAGGCTCCCCAGTGAGCAAGGAGCTCAATCCGGGACTCTTACTGCTTAACCCACTGAGCCACCCAGGCATTCCCCATAACATATTTTTAACTTAAGCTCTACCAGGTGGCAAACTATGCCTAGGCACAAGGCACCAAAACATGCAGACAACCTGCAAAATATTTAGATTATTATTCAGCTGCTTTAATAAATTTTCTCAAAGAATAAATATTAGTCATGTGAGAAGGTAATATTTAATTAATTTAACTCAGAAAAGTCATTCCGGTGTTGCAAACTGTGTATCCCTAGAAAACGAAATTCTGTCTCTTAATTCCAGAACAGTATTTGATTTCTACTGCTTTAACAACTCTCATTAGAAATTGTGTTTGTCATTTACAAGTAAAGCAATCTTCAGAGTTTTAAAACATTGACTTTCATAAAATTTAAAGAACAGAGAAATAATACTGTAGAATCAAATCATGTGCATCATCTCCATCACTAGAAGTTTACATATTTAAATTAATTACAAAGAGTTCAGATATTTGACAAAACTGAGGTTTCTTTTCATCTCTAACATTTAATAGGCATATCAGCTCAGGAAGTTTCTAACTTACCAAACCAATTAATTTCTTCTTCTGTGAAAGAGGGACAGTAGTAGTAAATTTGTATTTACTGATACCTGCCTTAGTCAAAGTTCTAGGGTCACTTCTTAAGCCTTTTTTAATTTGCATATTTTTAAAAATAAAAACTGGTTATACAAATGACCCCTTCAAAACACTTTATCTGTTGGCACAGCATTAGAAGTAAAAATGCTATATTCATTTTTTGTGTCTAAGCTAACACATGGAGAAATGATCTGCAGTAAGATGAGAATTCTCTGTGAAGATGTCAGTTTTTGACACACAGTGGTCACCAAATGATGTGCTTTAAAATAAAAGAATAAATGTACAGGGAGACTCAGAATGCAGAAATAATGGACAGAATGTCTCCATGAAGAATGCAGTGAAGCCACCCAACAGCTGTCAGTGTCCCTCAGCATAACCACAGAGCTAAGAAAGGGAGAAAAGCTGATGCAAACTATCGGGTATTCATGAAGAGGTTAAATTTGTGATTAATCTGAAATTACGTTCTATCAATATTTTTAACAATACCTCCCTTGCCGCAAGGTCTAAAGAACTGTTGTCACAACCAAGGAAATGAAGTCTTTCCAAAAAGGCACTGCTAAGAAATGGCAAGTCCATTGACAATTCTGCAATCCCCAAACTGCCTGAAAGACCTAAGTGCTACCAAGACAACTTCCCCCACTCTTTTTCTAATTCCATCTTCTCATATTCTCAATTACTACAGAAGTAACAGTGGTAATAATGGCTTTTTTAAAGAAAACTATCATCAGAAACTTCTATTTTGTATTCTGATACTAGGCTTAAGATAAAAATTTGTTTAAAAAAACACAAATAAATAAATAAACCACAACTAATTAAAACCCATAACCTATTGAGAAAATGCTCGTAATATATTTAACAAAATGTCTGGCACCATGTAAACAATATGAACAGGTAGCTTTAATTTCCTCTCCTCCCCAAACCAGTTGGTGATACATTGAGAAAACAGTTACACTATTTCTTCAAAGCCAGTCGAAAAAATTTTCAAGACAGTGTAGACATTTCCATTTCGGTAATTTAGACTCACACAGAATCAATGCAAATGTCATTAATTTGTGTTCTGTTGGCCTCTTCTGGCTGAATGGATTGCTACAATGGTGTGAAGCAAAGCAATTCACTTTGGTATGCATTCAAAAGTCATGGATTACCTAAACATACAGTCATTAAAACAGATCCTTGGGGGAAAATCCCAGACACTTGACATTAACATTACTCTTCTGGAGAAAGCAAATAAATTTCGCCGTGGGCCTCGATTCCATATATTTTCAAGAATCATTAAGAAAGCTTCTTGTACTATTTAATACTACCACCATGGCAAAAATAAAATGGAAAATAACAAACAAAAAATAAATTAAGAAAAAAAATTACTTCTGTAAATTAGTGGGATAGTCTACCTAGCAGGCATAGAACATAATAATACACTTCTCAGGGATAAGCAAATAGACTTCCATGATAAATTTAATTATAAAGGTCAAGTAAAGATATACATTTAAAAAATTAAAATAGAGAGCAGAAAAGGTAAGAAATCAATATGACTTTATCACTAGTTTTTATTTCCTTTAGTATTTTTTTAAAAATTAAAGATTTTGGCATCAGACTTGGGTTTGATGCCCATCCTGCTAATCACTGTGTGACCTCAGTGAGAGTCTCAAATTTTGGGTTGGTTCATTTTTAATCTTTCAACATGGATAATTATGCCAAAATGATTATTATTAAGAGATCACAAAATGATAACAGTAGGCGCCTGCTATATTCTCAGCAAATTTTAGCTCCTGCCTCTTCCCTTATCTGCTTGTCTCCCCATCCCCCCAGCAATCACTGACCCTCCAAAACACTTTTCTAAATGTGTTTTAGAAAGAGATCCTATCCTTGGTTCCACCATGGTGATAACTGAGACCAGAAACTATTACAGTCCCAATTACAAAAGCACTTTATTAAAATCTTGGGGGAAAAAAAGAGAAAATAATGGCAAAATCATATAAAATATGTAAACACAGAAGTTTTTAAAGAAAAGCTTTTGTCTTGAAAAACAAAGTGGCAGAAAGTTTAGAGGATCTAAATACCCTCATTCTCTTGTAGTCATTGTCTTTTCCCAAAAGTACCATGAACTTTACACTCATTGACTTCCCATATTCATGTGATCCTGCTCTAAATAAGGCTCCATTTATCAATGGTCTTTTTGACCTTGAACTATACTTGTCTTCTTAGACTAGAGAAGATAGTGCAATATGTATGTTATCCTTTCTCTCAAAATCTCAACAAATTAAACCTTATTATTATCCAATTTATGATTCCCAGGTACAATACCTGGAACCCCAAACAATCTTCAAATTAGTTTCAAAATTTCAGAAAAATTTCACAATCTAAAGGAGTAGAGAGAGGTTGATGATAAATTATCCTACAACCTTGAAGATGATAATGATTGTTAAAAATGATACTAATAAATATACATATATACACAGCCATTTCGTTGAAGATTTTTCACCCCAAGAAAAGATTATCCAGAGTTTTTTAGTTTAACTATTAAAAGTTTATATGTTTTAAAATCTGTTACTTCAGTTTATGAGCTCATATTTTTGTGAAAACAAAATTTTGACAATTATTTCTAAGGGGACTCTTAACTCTTAACTATTTTTTTCTTATCTATTTCAAATGGTTCAAGTGTTTTTTTTTAATTTAATATATTCAACATCCTTTTTAAGTATCTCAATATTTTATCAAACTTTCTGAAAATATAAGTAAATGTCATGAATCTAAAAGTAAATTAACAAAGATGGTGTCAAGTTGATTTAAATGTTCTAATACTGCATTTAAACACAGTATACTTTTCACTTAAAAATCACAATTTTGAATCAATTATGTAATATTTAATGAGTATCAATCATATATGTAAATATCTTTGGTTCAGTCTTGAAGACCATAGAACTTGACAAAAGAATTCAGTCTTGTAGCACTACAACACTTAAGAATATCATAGTAACATCTGATTGAATTCTAGATCACTTTCACAGCTTCATTTAACTATGAGTTCACACATGCATGGTAATTCTATTGACTGTGATAACAACAATAAATGCTAGCGTAGTGATAACTATGTGTCAAGAGATACCACTCTAAGACCTTTCTTACTCTTCTAATCATTTCTGTGGATCTGGCATTTGGGGATTAATATTATGTTCTACTCAAGGATGAAAACACTGAATGAAGGTGTTTAATAATTCATACAACAGTATATAGCTGATAAGAGGTAAGAGTGGGAAAGGAAGCCAATGTGTCTGGCTTTACAGAATACATGGATATGGGAACCAAGGCTGAGAATGGAGTTTCTGCCACACATAATGGGCCCCTCACAAAATTTTTGGCTTACCATTTCTGTGACTTTGAACCTGATAGGTTAATAGTCTTGGTCCCTGGTCTGCTTTTTTGTGTGTTTGAAACTTTGCTACATGCGTTAGCTATATTGGACAAAATCTTTATGACAATGTTGAAAGCCACCCCCTTCTAGTCCCACAAACACAGGAAAGTGGTCTTCCATACTCTTTTAAAAAGAGAAAATTGACTGCCAATGCGTTGACATGACTATAATAAACAAAACAGGTAATGTGGAGGCTTACTGCACAATTGAAACTTTCGAGTTTATGACCAAGTCAGAAATTAAATGAAAAGATATTTGAAACGTAAAATGTTGAATTGTTATGACTAGCAAAAAGACCCAGATTAATGATCAATATTTTAAAAGATTTAAGTTATTAAACTTGGGTTTGTGCTCCCTAGAGAATGAAATAAGCCTCACTCTTTTCAAAGGGTCAGTACAGAGCAGCAGAAATAAAGTGTCATTTGTAATTAAAATGAGGGATTTGGATCTTGTTTGAGGATAAAAATGCAGTACCCATCTCTTCAAAATAACTTAATTACAGAGATCATGCAGGGGATTAACTGAGTTTTGAGGACATTCTTCTAGAGAACAAAATGACAAGAATGAAATATTGCAGATGTGCAGATAGTAAAAATGTCCATGGAAACAAATTATCCATTGATAATCCAATTACCTGTTGCTTGCGGATCTCCAATCTGTTAATTATCCCCATTTATTTTTGAATCCGCTTTCAGCCGCTGAGATTCATTATGGTCCATTCAAAGTCTGCCATAATTCAACACTTTTACTCTTTTTTTTTTAATATAAAGAAAATAGTCTATCATTTCTTCACATTTGATTTGTAGTGTTTTCTATTCCTTCAAACTGTTTTGGGTTAGTATTATTTTTCTTTAATATGAAAACATGGTCAATCTGAGTCTCAAATGGAACATCAGGTACTGAATATATTAAGCCAGTATCAGCATTATTTATAGAATTCTGTAACTGTATATAGGATTTTATAGAACACATAAAAACATAACCATCTCTCATCATGTTAGTATCCATTTTCATTCTAGTTCATATCACCCTGCTATTTCTCTATATCGGTGAGGTAAGATTAAATATTCATGACATGACACTGAAATAGTGCAAATAAAGTAGAAAGAACTGAGTTGATTTCTCTTTTTTATTCACTCACACGATATTTGCCATGATTGTATAGGCTGTCATTTTTGCTACTCTCTTTCCTAGGATAGCCAAAAAAGGCACCATGGGAGTCTTCAAAACATCATTGGTCTCTGGTCTGTTTTTTTGTGTAAACCTAATAGATCTATATGGCCAGAATAAACCTAATGGATCTATATGGCCAGAATAAATAGTGTCATGCTACTAAATGGAAATGATGCTGAAAGGAATATACTCTTCTCTGTAAATAAAGTCAGAACTACTACATAAACCTTTAGTTCTTTTTTCTCTAATCAAATATGCTTTTTGGTGTGTCACCATTTTCCATTATGAGTGTCCATGTTTCCTAGTTCTAATCCTCAAAAGGCAGGTTTCGGGAATCTAACTGAACTAACTCATCCAAACCTGGCCCACTTAGTCACGGTTCTGCCAAGAGATGTAAAGTACGAAGGGTTCATCTGGTATAAATGTGGCAGCAAAACTCAATCCTCCAGTAGAAGGCATCAAGTGCTCCTATAGAGAAGCATATAAAAAAGGTACATGGGCCAAACATCTCTTTTATACTACACCTTTGCTGCTTTGGGGAATTTGTGACTTTACACAAGCTCTTTCCTCTTTCCTCTGTCACTGATGCTATAGCCATCATGCATGGACAACCTTCTATATTTGCTCTTCAAGGGTGAAATCAAATATCCTCTCCCCTGTGACAACTTCCCTCCTCCCTAGTTTCTGTGTTCACGTGGCAGTTTGTTCCATATCATCACACCAGTAACAACCCATTTTTATGAAAATCCCAATTAAAAGACAGAGGTGTCCAGAATGGATTCATAAGCAAAAACTAACTAACTGTTGTCCACAAGTGAGAAACTGGAAATATAGAACACACGGAAATGGGAAGGTGAATGGATGGAAAGATGTAATGTGAAAATAGGGAGCCTATGAAGGCTGAGCTGGGTGAACTTAGAAAGTTTACCTCATTGTGTGTGTGTGAAAGTAGGATGATGATAGTAACAAATCCATTAGATTTTTGTGATGCTTAAATGAATAAACATGAAAATGCTTAGATCAGACATAGTTCTAAAAATGCAGTTAGATATTTTATTTTTGGCTTAGAAAGAGTTATAAATGGTATCACAAACTCTTGTATAAGGAGCTGTGGAAACAAAACATTTTGTGATTTTGCCTGTAGTTCACTGAAGGAATTCAAAGGAGAGGTCAGTGTACATGAAACTTGGAAGAACACTGAGAATGTAATCAGTAAACTAAAGTCGGAATAAAAATTCAGCGTGTGGGGATGCCTGGGTGGCTCAGTTGGTTAAGCAACTGCCTTCGGCTCAGGTCAGGATCCCGGAGACCCGGGATCGAGTCCCACGTCGGGCTCCCTGCTCGGCTGGAAGCCTGCTTCTCCCTCTCTCACTCCCCCTGCTTGTGTTCCCTCTCTGGCTGTGTTTCTCTCTGTCAAATAAATAAAATCTTTAAAAAAAAAAAAAATTCAGCGTGTGAAGTAAAACATGCTGGAAAGTGGATGGTATATTTGGAGAACAGTAAAAGATTTGTATAGCTAGAGGATAAAAAATACAGCGAAGGAGAGAATGGAGATTCGATTGGAAATGTAGCTTGATATCCTCGACCTTATTGGGGTTCAGAGCACTCTAGTATAAAGAGCTTGAGATTTATCTGCTAGAGATTAATAGTCCTGTCTCCTAATTTCACGCAGTTTAACTATGTGATCCCTGGAAAATGATTTAAACTCTCTGTGTTTCAATTTCTTCCATTGTTGCAAAGATTAAATTAGATAGTACAAAACATCAGAATATTTGTTAGAATAAATGTATGAAGCCATCACTTAGAAATTGTCTACATGTAGGGTGCCTGGGTGGCTCAGAGGGTTAAGCCTCTGCCTTTGGCTCAGGTCATGATCTCAGGGTCCTGGGATCAAGTCCCACATCGGGCTCTCTGCTCAGCAGGGAACCTTCTTCCCCCTCTTTCTCTGCCTGCCTCTTGCCTATTTGTGATCTCTCTCTCTGTCAAATAAATAAAAAATAAAATCTTAAAAAAAAAAAAAAGAAAGTGTCTACATGTAAAAACTGGGGAAAATCATCTAACCTTTCAGACTCTCATTTTCTTATATGTAAAAAAGGGAAAGTGGCAAAAAAAATATGACTCCATATAAAAACAATATGTTTAACCAAAATGGGTTCTAAATACTAACAAAATTAAGGTACCATTTCTTGAATACCTACTAAAGTGCTATCTACTGTAAAAAATAAATAAAAATATACATATGTTCCTTTATTTTTTTTTACTTATTCTCTACAACAAGGTAACATCAATTTTATTAATTCTATTATTATTAAGAAAGAAATTGAGGTTAAAAATTTAATAAATTTTCATAAGCTCACACAGAAAATTAATATCTTTGTTATTTGAAATTCCATACCCTGTTCCTTATATATATATATATACATATATATATATATATATTTTTTTTTTAAGATTTTATTTATTTGACAGAGAGAAACACAGCCAGAGAGGGAACACAAGCAGGGGGAGTGAGAGAGGGAGAAGCAGGCTTCCTGCCGAGCAGGGAACCCGATGTGGGACTCGATCCCGGGTCTCCAGGATCATGACCTGAGCCGAAGGCAGTCGCCCAACCAACTGAGCCACCCAGGCACCCCTTTGTTCCTTATATTTTAAGACGATTGTTATTATGAACATATTTATTTCCTATTTACATTTTGTCTTTTGACTCTGTTAATATGTCTATCTTGAGTTTTTAATATTGGGAGAAAAGAATTGACTGGATAATGTTATTATATAAGTAATTTTCTTAATCTAGAAATAGTTCCTTATTTATTCATGTCTCTGTTTAAAGAAAACTACAAAGGACAAACATTTTTGGATGCTAAATTCAGTAAAAATTAGAAATATTTACTTCTTATGGAAAATGCTTCAAGAATGCATTGAGAAATTCTCAAAGTAATAAACAACCCACATGAAAATAAATTAGCACATGATTAGAATTAAAATGTCCATCTCTGGAATATCTATCACACTATGCCACCTGAGCTTTTTATATCCCCTTGGTGAGAACTAAGACATGTAACACATTATGTAAAATATCCCATTCTAGAAAACCTTGATGTATATAGTAGTTACATAAAACTACCAACTTTTGTCCAAAGAAATGGCAAACCCACTATTACCTCAGGCTCTAAAGACACACTGAAAATAATTTCTCTAATTTTCTTTCATAATTACATAACCAGACTCTCTTTTTTTCTTTCAGGTGTATTTTCAAAAAAAAAAAATCTTCAGAAATACCTCCACAGTCTAAGAAAAGACTATTTGTATTAGTAGGAGAACCCAATTATAGTTAGTTGTTAGATGACCTGCCATAGTATGTACAAATCGGTTAAAGTCTGTACACTGTAAATTCTTTCTTTCTTAAAGATTTACTTACTTACTTGAGAGAGAGAGAGAGAAAGAATAGGGAAGGGGCAAGGGAGAGAATCTTTCAAGCAGACTCCCCACTTTCAAGCAGACTCCCCATGGAGCCCACCAATCCATGATCCAGGAGATCATGACCTGAGCTATGAGATCAGTACCTGAGCTGAAACCATGAGTCAGATGCTTAACTTACTGAACTACCCAGGTACCCTGACAATATAGATTTATATGAGTTGTTTCCCCTAGCATATCTGATTATCAGGTTTCCAGGGGACAACCTCAAAGAGTGTTCCAAGCATCTTAAAGCTAACCTAGGTATCAAAAGGGAAGAAGAATCCTTAAGAGTAGTATGAAGCAGAGGCAAGAAAGCCCCCTTGACCCTCCAGAGCCCACCTCCACTGCATCTCTACATCCAGAGCCCATGCCTCTCCAATGTCACTATGCCCAAGAGAAAGGCTAAAGGGGATGCTAAAGGTGAAGGATGAATTACAGGGAAAATCTCCTTCAAAGCCAAAGTCCTAGCCTAAAAACACCCTGCAAAAAAGGGAGAGAAGTTGCCCAGAGGGAAAAAGAGGAAAGCTGATGCTGGCAAAGGATGGGAATAACACCATAGAAAGTAGAGATGCCAAAATTAGACTAGACACAGAAAGCTGAAGGTATTGAAGAAGCCACATGAAGTGTGTGCACTTTTCATAACTGTGTACTTCTCATGACTGTACTGATTGAAATACTATTTTCTATCAAATTTTTTTAAAATGCAGAATTTTGTTTTAGTTTTTCTTTAAGCTTTGTTGTTTTTTTGTTTGTTTGTTTTTTGGGTTTTTTTTTTAAGATTTTATTTATTTATTTGACAGAGAGAAACACAGCCAGAGAGGGAACACAAGCAGGGGGAGTGAGAGAGGGAGAAGCAAGCTTCCCGTCGAGCAGGGAGCCCGATGTGGGACTCGATCCCAGGTCTCCGGGATCATGACCTGAGCCGAAGGCAGTCACTTAACCAACTGAGCCACCCAGGCGCCCCTTAAGTTTTGTTGTTAGCACACAGAACAGTCCATTGTCATTTGGGGGAAGAGCATATGTTACTAATAGATTATTTCAGAACCTGAATTGATATGGGGAAAAACAGTTATTCCTTCTAGTTCTGAGAAAATTCCTCTTGGATACCAGAAAGAAGGATATCTTGACATTGATAGGCATTAGCCACCTTGGAAAAAACTCCTTGTGGTGTAGAATAGGAAAAATTCCTTTTCTTTTTTTTTTTTTAATGTCTTCTTTTCCCTCTCTGTCTTCAGCATAGACTTGACTCCCTTCAACCCAGAGACTTGTTGGAACCTGTCCCCTCAAAATGGTTCTCAGTATGTCAGGCAAACTGCCATTGAAATGGCATCCCTTCAGAGACTCCCTTCTTAGCTCATGGTCTTCAGATTGATAATGCTGCCATTTTAACTTCATTTCCTGAAAGTCTGTGTTGGCTTATAAAAAGTTGTTGAACAATATTCTAAACATGAAATGTCAACCCTCACCCTAAACTTTCCCTGTTCAGAGCGCCACATAAAGACTTCATTGGGGGGTGCCTGGGTGGCTCAGTTGGTTAAGTGACTGCCTTCAGTCCAGGTCATGATCCTGGAGATCCAGGATCGAGTCCCACATTGGGCTCCCTGCTCGGTAGGAAGCCTGCTTCTCCCTCTCTCACTCCCCCTGCTTGTGTTCCTTCTCTGGCTGTGTTTCTCTCTGTCAAATAAATAAAATCTTAAAAAAAAAAAAAAAAAAAAAAAGACTTCATTGGGATTTATAGTAGCTTTCTGTTTTAGTAGTCCACTGAAGAAGGGAGTTTGGATGTTTTATACTGTTAATGGTTATCTCTCAGTATCCTGCCTGAAATACCATGATTGTTTATGAAAAATATCTTTAATAAATCTGAATACAATTTGGCTAGGGAAAAAAAAGCAAAGGAAGCAGAACCCTTGGATTAAAAAGTGCAATTCTCTTTTTTTTTCAGTTTACCAAGTGCACAAAAGAGAAAACCAAGCATCTCTGTAGTTTTTCACCAGGGTATTTAAGAACATCTCTTTGTGATATGTTAAAAGCACAAGCTTTTTGGAAATGAGTGTTTTATTACCTACTTGATATTTGATATTTGAAGTGTCAGGTTCTTAACTGAACTTTATTTTCCTCTTTGTCAAACTTTGTTGGAGCTTGTGGAAATATTACATAAGTTAATTAAAGTAATACCTTTGAACCAAAATTTTTACTCCTATCATGTACCTCAAACTTATGTCAATATGAAGAATGTGGTGAGAATAGGATGCTCAGTTCAAAGATAGGATACTCTATAAGGTCATTTTCCTTTGACTAGCATCCTTAGATGCTTTACTCAGTTGTCAGATGGTACTTTATGCCAAACATTAAAGTAAAATAAAAGTATAATTCAATGATGACGCTATCATATAATATAACAAATTATTTTACCGATCTTCCTACCTTCACCTCCATTTATTTAAACTAATAAGTGCTTCACCTCAAGAAATTCTAAGTTTATTTTCTAATAATTGGCTTATATGCAACGTTCATTGGAGGGAAAACTAATTGATGTACATTTTCCTGATTTTCCTTTGTTCCATAGAATAGGATAGAATAGACAGTTTTATAGTATTTTAGCTTAAATTGGATATCAAGTTAAATACCAATTTATAACTGCTTTTTAGCTATAACCAAGCTATACTGTAAATTTAGGTCATGAACTTTAGAATAAGACATCATCAATTAACAAATGTAAGAACCATTCAAATTTAGGTAAATTGAGGTAATCAGATACAGAATAAATTTTGTCTTTTTCTTCTTCTCCAAAAGAACTGTACCTACTTCACTTATGCTTGGTCTTTGACTAATATGTCACTCTGTATCACATTGTCTTTGTCTCTGTAATTCATAATATGAAAATTCATTTATAGCACAAAAATAATGCACACATTTTACCTCTAATTAAGATTACTCATCAGTTCACACCCACTAAGAATTCTACTGTGCTTTCAAGCTCATCACTGCTTACTTTAATGCACATAGTTTAATCACAGTAATGCCAGGAATTATTCTTCTGAAAAAAGAGATATTTAAACATTAAAAATTTGGAAATTTACATATGCATATGTTTAACAATACACATGTATAAAATTTATATGTGCATGAATTTAACAATACACATGTATACTAGCTTTTGCTATCATGTAATCTGAGGAGAGTATTAGAAAGTATGCTAGCCTTCACTCTGAGAGGAAAATCATTTCTGTTTCAATATTCTATCAGTATGGGCATAACATAAAAGCCTGTGGATTCTGACACAGCCAATTACAAAAAAAAAAAAAATTCTCTGTTAAAAAGTTTCCTCATCCTAATATCCCCTACCCCCTTATAAAGTGAAGAAATAATTTGTAAGTGCGTTAGGCTGCAAGTCTTGGCTCAAGAATTAGTAAAAAACATGGGATCTCTCAATCTCTTCAGAAGATCATTTCTTAAATGGATGTCTTCTGAATGTGTGCTTACCAAGTAAAGTCCTTCATGAGTTAGACTAAAATCCTATGGTACTATTTGGGGAGAGACCATTGGAAAGTGCTGCCTGCTTATCTTCAACCCAATTTGTTTCACAACTGGGCTTCATTAGTATCCTACAGTTCTGGCTCCAAGTTCTGCTGTTTGTGAATTAGGGAAAATTACAATGAGCTTTCAACCTAAAGGATAGTTCAGAGATTCTCTACCATCTCAAGAAAAGGTTAGCATAGAACCCTATATGTCTACCACTATTCTAAACATGGAGTTTTTCCTGTGGGGGTGTTTGGTGTATCATAGTCAAGGAATATGTTTTAAACAAAAGAGATTTTAAAGATTATCTTGTACCTTCAAGTATATTAAAATCAAATTTGGGAGAGTATATATGTATATGTGTGTGTGTATTTGCAGTTGTGGGTGCGTAGTTGAATGAGTCATGCATTTCCAAACAAAACAAAATTCTATATACTGACAAACATAAACATAGATACATAAAACTTATGTATGGCCTAGAGGTTTATAGTAGAAGTAAAGAATTTGGAGAGAGAAACAAGGGGTAATAGGTATTGAGATTAACCTTGGCGGTTGTGCGGAAGTTGGATAGGCAATGGCGAGTATGGAAGGCAGGATTCTGAAGATAACACGTTAGTTAGCCATTCTCTGTTCAATCTAACACTAATCAAGGTATTTACTATGAAAAGACTTTGCAGATGTAATTAAAGTCCCTTAAAAATGACCTTAAACTACTGGAGATTATCTGAGTGGGCCTGACCCAATCAAGTAAACTCTTTATGTGCAAAATTTTCTTTTGTTGAGGGAAGAAGTCAGAGAGATGTACTCCTGCTGGCTTTAAGGAACAGTACAAATAGTTATGTTGTGAATTTCTGAGGGACAACCTCTAGAAGCTCAGAGAAGCTTACTGTTAGCAACTAGCAAGAAAATGGCCATATACCTGCAAGGAAATTTCATCTTTCAATAACCAGTAGTATTGGAAGAGGATCCAGACCCTCAGAGGAGGATCATAGCTCAGCCAACACCTTGATTCACCCTGTGAGATCTAAACAGAGGATCCAGATAGCTGTGCCCAAACCCCTGACCCATGGAAAACATGAGATAATAAATGTATTACCTGAAGTTGCCGAGTTGTAGTTAATTTGTTCCTACATCAATAGACACTAAAACAACAAGGATATGTGAGAATAGCCAGGAGATGAGAGGACTGTATACACACATGTATATTTACACGTATATATCTATATATATTTCTATGTGTACGTACACATATATACACATATATATGTTTGCCTGAAGTGAGGGGATAATAGTTTTAAAAAGGAGTAGTTCATGTTAGAGTACAGTAACAGCTTACTGAATGTCAGGCTGAAGTTTAGACTGTCCACTGGAGAATCAATGTAGTATAGCAGTCTCAAGAAGAAAATGACCTATTTTATGCCAAGTCTAACATGCTTGAGGGTACAAGAGTGTGGAACAAGAAAGCTCTATGAGGCAAGCAGGACGAAAAGGGAAGAGAACAAGAGCAGATGAGTGAGAAAAAAAAATAACTGTTAGAACAAGAGACTCAGGCAGGTTTGGGAATTAGAACACCCAGTCATTTGTAGGGTCAAAAAGTTTGGAATGAAAAGCTGTGGTCATTTGTTCTGTTTTTTTTAAGTTTACATATGAGTAAAATAATATGGTATTTGTCTTTCTCGGACATTTCACTTAGCATTATACTCTCTCAATCTATCTGTGTTGTTGCAAATGGAAAGATTTCATTCTTTTTATGGCTGAGTAATATTCCACAGTGTGTCTGTGTGTGTGTATGCACATTACATTTTCTTTATCCATTCATCTATCTATGGACACTAGGACTGTTTCCATAATTTGATTATTATAAATAATGCTTCAATAAACATAGGGGTGCATATATTCCTTCCAGTAAGTGTTTTCAGGTTCCCTGACAGAGGAGGAAGGAATATACAATGGTGAAAAGACAGCCTTTTCAAGAAATAGTATTGGGGAAACTGGACAGCTGCAAGCAAAAGAATGAAACTGGACCACTCTCTTATACCATAAACAAAAATAAACTCAAAATGGATTAAGGACCTAAATGTGAAACCTGAAATCATGAAAATCCTAGAAGAGAGCACAGGCAGTAATCTCTGTTGTAACATCTTTTTTGATATGGCTCCTGAAGCATGAGAAATAAAAGCAAAAATAAACTATTGGGATTACATAAAATAAAAAGCTTTTGCACAACAAAGGAAACCAACAAAACTAAAACACAACCTATTGAACAGGAGAAGATGTAAGCAATTGACATAGCCAACGAAGGGTTAGTATCCCAAACATATAAAGAACTTCTATAACTCAATATCAAAACCAAATAATCCAATTTAAAAAATGGGTGGAAGACATGAACAGATATTTCTCCAAAGAAGACATACAGATGGCCACAGACCCATGAGAAGAGGTGCTATTTATCTAATTAAAGAAAATAAATTCAGAGAACTTGATTAACAAGTCTCTAAATCCACAATGCTGGAAACTGGGGCATCTGAGAGTGTAATGTTATCATTTCTGATTCCAAATCTGAATCTGCTGTTTTTTTGTTTTTTTGTTTTTTTTTATCTTACTCCCTCTTGGCATCTGTCCATTAGCATTCTATGAACTGGATTTTTTTAACAAATGTCATATACGTAGTTCGATTTAAGGAAAGAAATCTTTCTCCCTAGCTGGCCAAAAGTCTTAGAAAACACAACTAGGTCAAGGAGAAAAATAAACTGCAATCATTAAAATTGAGTAGTATTTCAGATATATAGTACTACGGTGAAGTGTATATCATACACTGGGAAACATAATTGAAAATGCATACACACAGATTTTGAACTACAAAAATCTATGTTGATGTATTATCTTCACCATTTACTGACTGTATTACATTGGGCACAGTATTTAATCTTTCTAGGGTTGAGATTCAAATACATATTGAGAATTTATTAAATTCATAATTCACATCATATAGAAAGCTTATAAGTCACTGATTTATATCAATCTGAAATACAACTTAAAAACAAGAGATTAGATGAGATAACTTCGTTCTTTTCTAATGTTACAGTTGTCTTTCTTTTTTAAGTATGCATTCAATGATTACTAGTAAATATATAGATTACAAGCCATGTTTAGAACAGTTCTGTCATTTTCTTGTGTCCATTTGCAGTCAATCTCTACTCCCACACCAGCTCTAGACAACTACTGATATACTTTCAGGCAGTATAGATGTTTATCCCCTGAACATTTCATATATATGGAATTATAGAATATGTAGTCTTTGCGCCTGGCTTCTTTCATTTAGCATAATTTTTTTTGAGATTCACTCATCTGATAGCATATTGCCACTTTTTAATTGCTAAATAGTATTCCTTTGCATGGGTTTATCTACCCATCATTTAATGAACATTTGGTTTTATTTTTAATAATTTGGGGCTATTTTGGATAACATTGCTATTAAGCGATTCCCAGGACTGGAATTATTGACCATAGAGTACATTTATTTTTAACTTTTTTAAAAAACTGCCAAACTGTTTTCCAAAGTGACTGCATCATTTTACATTCCCACCTGCAATGTATATGGGTTCCAGTTTGTCCACATCCTCCCCAGCATTTGTTAGTGTCTATCTTTTTATTATAACCATTCCAGTGATTGTAAATTGTTATTTCATTATGGTTTTCATTGCATTCCTTAATTATTAATGTTGATCACTGATTCATGTGCTTACTTGCCACTTATATGTTTTGTTTGATGAAACATCTAGTCAAATCTTTGGTCATTTTTAATTGGGTTGTTTGTCTTATTATTGAGTTGTAAGAATATTTTATATATTCAGGATACAAGTCATTTATCAGAGAGATGATATATATTTTACTCCAAGCTGTGGCTTTAAAAAAAATTAATGATTATTTTTGAAACACCAAGTTTTTAATGCTGACGAAGTCTAAAAATTCATATTATAAAATTGGATTTATCCCGTTTGGGGTATTATATGTAAGAACTCTGCTTAATTCAAGGTCCTTAAGATTTCCTTTTGTATTTTATTCTACTTTTAGTTTTTTAGAGCAATAATCCTTGCATTTACATACGTTATCTATTTTGTGTTTATTTTTGTCAATAGCATGGAGTAATGGTCTAAATTCATCCTTTGTATGAGGATATCTAAATTCTCAGCACCATTTATTGATAAGTACGTGTTTTTCCCACTAAAATGACTTGTCTTCCTTATCAAAAATCAATTAAACTTAAGTATAAAAGTTTATTTTGTACTCTTAATTCTTCCTTTGCTTTAATGACTCTCCTCAGGTAAACACCATGTTGTCTTGATTACCATATTGATTACTATACCTTTATATTAAGTTTTGATACTGAGAAGTATGTTATCCAATTTTGTTTTTAATCAAAATTGTTTTGTCTATTCTCCTTTCATTTCTATATAAATTTTAAGTTCAGTTTTTTTAATTTCTGCAAAAAAATCTATTGGACATTTATAGGAAATGTGTTGAATATACACATCAATTTGAAGAGAATGACAACCCTGATAATATTTAATATTCAAATCCACAAACCTGGAATGCCTCTCTATTTCTTTAGATCTTTAATTTCTTTCATCTTCATATGTTCAATGTTTCACAGATGCCAGTGTATGTTTTTGTTGTTATTGATGTTTTTTATTATAAAGCATTTTATTCTTCTGATACTATTGTGAGTAGAATAATTTTCTTAATTTCATTTTTGGTGTGTTTGTTACTAATATATACACACATACTGATTTTTTTTATCCAATGGCCTTACTGAACTTGTTTATGAGACATAGAAGAGAGAATACATGTGTGCATGTGTATATACCTTAGGATTTTCTAGAGGATTACAGTGTGACAGGAGAGTTTTGCTTCTTCATTCCAATATGGATGATTTTTTTATCTCTTATTACTCTGGCAACACAATATTGAAAAATAATGGCAAGGAGCAGAACTCTGTCCTGATTTTAGAAGAAAATCACTCATCTTTCACTATATGTTTACCGTTTTTGCTATTTATTGTCTATATGTCTCACGATTCTCTTTTCCTTTTTCTTTTTGTATATGCTTGTTTAAAAAGTAGTTTGCTGTGTCATTTTCAAATGTAGTTATTTTGTTTACTTTTGTGGCTATTCTAAGAATTAAAATATGCCTTTTAATATGCCATAAGCCATCAGAAGATGTGGGAGGTCATGGAAAATATAGTGAATTTTAACTATCTTAATGTCACAAAAATGCATTCATTCATTCATCAAGCTGTTGCTGTTAAATCTCACCCATTCATCTCATTTTGATAAGTGGAATAAACTAGTTTTCTTATGAGTGCACCTCTGTAGGGGCATGAAATTAAAATCAAAAGTTGAGCAATTTCATGGTAGCTTAGTGTTTGTTGTAAATATAACAATGTCCTCTTCTTTTTTCTCAGTAGAAAACTATCTGTCCCTCCCAAAAGTATATTACCAAAAGGAGAAATTGTCTTAGTCAGAGCTTAATATGGTCCCAAAGCTGTAGGAGATCTCCTCAAGAACTCTAAAGAATCTAAGCCCACAAATGTCCCTGGCACTGGCAGCAGCTACACTTTTGATGGCCCATCAAGGATAAATGGCAAAAACATCTTTGAAGATCTTTCTAAATACCGGGCACTAAGATGGTAGCTATAAAAATGTTAGTATATCCTTGAGGTTGACAAAATTGTTGTTATTCCATTAGTGGTATAAATTAGACCCCTTTGGTAGAGTACTTACCATGATTTCAGCAAAATAAATAAATAAATAAGAATTTTATGTTACTACATTTGGGTTTACTATTACCTTAGTTATTAACCATTCCTCAGGAGGGCCCCACTATAGCCCCCTCCTATCCAAACTTATAAGGAAAGGAGTCAATAGACTTAGAACGAATATGCCTGCCAGAATCCTGAGGCATCTTCTAATCCTGGATGTATAAATAAATAAATAAATAAACAAACAAACAAACAAATAAATAAATAAATAAATAATAAATAAATAATAAATTAAGAAAAATAAGTAAGTAAGTAAAGTGATAGACCCAAAATGGAATCACTTGTGGTAAGCCCTGTATCACCAAAATGAGTCTTAATTACAGTCTTAGCTCTCACAGAAATGGGACAGTAAGCCAATCAGCCAGGAATCACTTCATCAGCACTAGCTGCACAATCTGCCTGATAAACCCTTTTTGTCTACTAGGAAAGTAGCTATAATTACTAACCCACTTTTCCAGGGTACACCTTCCTTATTCCCACTCCCTTCTGCCTACAAAAGTTTTCCACTTTGTTTAGAATCTTAGAGCTCCTTTCGATCTGCCAAATGGGATACTGCTCTCTTTGAACTGATTTTTGCCCAAATGAACACAACAATTTTAATAGGTCTCAATTTATCTTTTAGTATGGCTAATATTTTGGCTACCAGAGATCATGGAAACTCTTGCCATCCTTCCAAGCCCACTTTCAGAGCATGCAAATGAATGTTTCTGAGATCCATTTCCTCCAGGTATATAAATAAACTTGGCATATGCTCACTTAAGCTAGGGGGTAATCAAGGGATAGCTATTAAGGAGTTGCAGAGGGAAGCTGGATGGGTCTCTCATGGTTAGCCAGTGACCTGGGAGTGGGAAGAGAAGAAAACATGCGTTCTGGAGTAGAAACTGTAAGGATCTATTTAGAAATCCAAGCCACCTTGCTATTTACTCAGAAAAACAGCTTCAGGAAAATACCGGCAAATAGCCCCTGGAAAACAAAGGTGAGCCAGGCTGGGGGAGGTACCCATTCAGTTAACTCCCAGCCTCCAGACATGAGTAATAGAGGTGCAAACTAAGAATGGGAACATCCTAAAAAGCCCTCAACTTCCTGGTTCCCGGAGCAATAAACAAGTGCAAATTAACCCTGGTTGGCTTGGGGGGGGGGGGGGTCGCCCTAGAAAAGCAGGCTTGAGAAATTAAGCAGCGTCAATTTCTCTCCTGAGAAATGACTGTGTCTGGCCAGAAAAATTCTGATGCTTGGCGCGAAATAAAGCTTTGCTTAACCTTTGCTTTTGTATCAACCTCGTTCCTCTAAATGCGGACCCTATTAGAAACTGTTGTGCCCAAGTCGTGAGACCCCCGAAAAAGACCACCAGAGACCTGAGTCAAAGCCAAGTGGCAAGGGTCATTTATTGTCAGGTTCGAACCTGGGCCTCCCTGCAGATGTTACCGGTCACACTCAGAGACCCTGAACAGCAAATTTGTCAGCTTTTTATAGGTAAACAAGTTACAGAGAAGTTGGAGAATCTCCACAGTTACAAGCACATGATTGGTTGACATTCTCCCTAGTTTACTGGTTGCCTTACAACTGGCCTTGGCCCCCCAGCCCAGCAAACCCCAAGGCACCAGATGGTCAGGTAGGGGGCTCCAGGAGTGCTCTCGTAGCCACATTCCCGGAGCCATATGGCCATTATCTCTCCTTCTTAGATCTGAAGGCGCGGGGAGAGGGTGGCTATGGGGGGGGGGGGCGGGCTGCTAGGGTTTTTCCACTTTCTTAGGGTCTAGCAAGCGAGTGTATAGAAGCCAGGTGGCTGTTAGGGGTATAAGGCATAATGATCCTAATTTTATTTTTCACGCTTCTCAAAACTACAGATCAAGTAGCAGTGCTCTATGTTCAAAACTTTGAGGAATTCAAAAATTTTAAATTTTAAATTGGACCTTCAGGTTAGCATGTTAACTTGCCTTATACCTTTTAAACATTTAGATATATGGTGTGATGGACTACATACGTATTGATCTTGGCCTATAATAGTCTAGGATGGGATGGGGTATTCATTTCACCCTTGTGCAAGTGAGAAAACCTGATACTCAAAGGAATTGAATAATTTGGCTAAGGCACAAGACCAGAAAGAGAAACTGGATCTGTCTGTTTCCAAAGGCTATGAAAACATTTTACTTTGCTTCCCTTACATTGTAACATCACATTTCTAATATTTCAGGAAACTTCAGGGTCACTGGTTTCAAAGACTGCAGTGTTTCGGTGATACCATCCTACCATGATGGAGTCCAAACAATATAAAAACAAGCTTAAGGAGAGCAAAAAATGATTTTTGTTTACTCTGTATTTTTAGCACTCACAAGTAGGTACCTGTAAGCATATACTAGGCACTCAGGAAATCTGTGTGGAGGAATGAATGAATTCAATAATCTTTGGTGTTTATAGTCACACCGGTATGACCTCATATATAATGTATGACTATAATCTCCCACTGATAACACCTTAAGAATAGAGGAGCAATATTAATGATTTGAAAATACTCTAATGGGCTATCCATTCCAGGTGTGAGCAAAGGACTTGCTTTCCACAAGGGGATTTATTTTTTAAAAGAAAAAGAAAAGGAAAGAAAAGAAAGAAGAATAAAATAATGTCACCCATTAATATAGCCTTTCATCTGGGAAAGGAAGAGGAATGTGTTTTCTTCAGGTTTGTCAAAGTAAACTATAAAACAAAAGAAAAGAAAACAAAAACAGAAAGCCGAATCTGTCAATCATCAATCACTCTGCAAATGAATAGCATCTTCTCATGACATGCATCCTGGGTGATGCAGCAAATGGTAAAATTAGTGCCTCAATTGATTATGAATTATTCAGGTAAATGGATCATAAACTGAGATTTAAGAGATGAAAAGGAGCCAGGGCCACATATTGCCAAAGGGATATGATCTGCTTTGGGAGGTGTACCTCAAAGGCAGGCTCTTCCTTCAGAGGAGAAGCACCTGGAGATGAACTATAGTCATGAACTATGTCAGGAAAATAGATTTGAATCCTGAAAAAGAGCAGCATGTCTACAGATAAAAACCTCTGCTCACACGGGGGGGAGGGGGAGGAAGGGGAGTGAGCCATTGGAAGGGTCAAACTGAGGCCTGGCTCTATGGTTGGTGCACCCAAAAGGACTAGTGATAAATTGTACCCGAGCTTGGCTCGTTCCAGTGCTGGTAGGGCTGATTTAATATAGAAAGTTACATTGGTTGTGAAATGAGACTTCACCAGAAGCACAGCATTAATAATCCTTTGTTTTTATGCAGGAGGATTGTATTATCTTTACTATGGGCTTAAAAGTCTCCTCTAGGATTTCTGTTGCTTAAGTGTCTCTTGCTAACAGGAGCTTGGTTAAATTGCTTATAAGAACAGAGGAGAGAGGTTGTAAATTGCAGACTTCCCAATTCCCAGAGCTACTCAAGAATCTTGTACAGTTGAGGGACATTAATATCTCATACAATCCTATTGCAATCTTAGGGAAAACCACACACACACACACACACACACACACACACACACACACCCTTCCTTCCTCTCTACCACATTTCTGCTCTATTATTTCATCTCAAATAAAAACATTTTCACCCTTTGTTTTCTTTATGACCTCTCTAGGCAGGATAATCTTTTATCACTATCAGTTTTAGTTCTAACCTTTGATGACTTCTGGGCTTTTCTGGGACAGTAAATACTTCTTAATGACTCCAGAGTCTTCATATTCCTGTTTCTCTTCTGATAAGGGGTCTCAACTCCCTATAGCCCTCTAAGTATGCTTAGAGTGGGACAACCAAGAAAACAGGTAAAATGGTGACATACAATTCCTGGCAGTTCAACTAGTTTTGAGGAGTGTAATTGAAAGTCTAATGAGGGGCTATTATCTGGGAGATCACACAGATACCGAGAGCAGTAGGAGGCATTCTTTTTTTTTTTTTTTTTCTTTCAATAGGAGGCATTCTTGAGATCAAATCTCCCCTGCCACTGCCAGGAGATGGAGTCTGCCTGTCTTTAGACTGAACAATTTATAGGACTTGAACATGGGACTTAAACTTCAGAGAACTCAGTGCTCCCTATTTTTTTTTAAAGACTTTATTTATTTGACAGAGAGAAACACAGCCAGAGAAGGAACACAAACGGGGGTGGGGGGTGAGAGAGGGAGAAGCAGGCTTCCTGCCAAGCAGGGAGCCTGATGTGGGACTCGATCTCTGGTCTCCGGGATCATAACCTGAGCGGAAGGCAGTGGTCTAACCAACTGAGCCACCCAGGCACCTCCCAGTGCTCCATATTGATGGTATTTACCAAAGTAGCTGCTGGTCTCTGACTATCCCAGGGGGAGCTAAAGGTTAATTAAAATACACAAGCTGGCCAGTTTCTGTGGCAAGAAATAAAGAACTTGGAATAACCTAGAAAAGAAATATCTGAAGGTCATCAGCCATCTTTGTACCAGTTTTTAACCTTCCCTTCAGGGTTTTTCACGTTGATATTATCTCTTATTCATTGACCAAATATTTATTAAATGCCAACTTCATGTCATTTAATGTGCTAGACACTTTGGAATCAAGGAAAGCAACTAATTCCTAACCTAGACAGCTAATAGTCTAAAGGGGAATGATCTCACTTTAGCTTAATTACCTCCATAAAGGTCAAATTCTGAGATACTGGACTTTTTAAGACTTTAACATATAAATTATATAAATTATATTATATGAATTGAACACAATTCAGCCCATAAAACCAGATGATGGTGCTCTAGCCAATGGAATATAGGGAAAAGTCATATTCACCCCTTATACCACTGGTTCATTAAGTCTTCCATATATGAATTCCAAGCTCTTATTCCTTCCTACCATTTTGAGCAAAAGTAAACACAGCAATTATGGAAACCACAAGTTGAAGTTAGTAAAATCATAAGAGAAAGATACTGAGATTCTTGAATCACCCCAGAAGGAGATTAGTCAGTCTGCTAGAATCATACATCTTGGACATTACACAAGCAAGAATTTTTGTTTTTTAAATCTATGTTTAAGCCATTGTACACATAGAATGTGTTCAGCAACTACCTTTGTAAAATAAAATTGTTTTGGATTGAAAACATACAACACAAATATATACCTACAGAAATCCTTAAAACTGAGTTATTTATCTTCAAAATAATATTCAGAATATACATTTTTTTTCTTTTAAGGAAGCAATGAGCTTATTTACTTTGATTTTTACAAAGCATCAGGGTTATAATTCCCAGCAAATCCTCTGATAATGCAGCCAACAGATTCCTCAAAGATTTTGAGAAAAAGTGTTCACAAATCTCATCTTAGGGATCCCTCAATAGCCAACCAAATTCTTCAGCTATTCTAAGCTTCAAACCATGTCCTTAGCTACAGCACATCTTTTAAGATAAATCTGTAAAACTTGAGTTACAGAGAAATGTTGATGAAATGTCTTTAATATTATTTTATGGAGTTAACATTTTTGAAGGCTTAACAACTGAAACCAAACTCTAAATGACTTTAAATATGGAAGATTTCAAGTTGTCCCCCAATAATTTAAACTAGAATTGTAATCAAGTATTCTATAAAGTCATAAATGTCTGAGCCTACGTGAAGTTAGGTGGGCCTAAAAAATATAGCCTGAAGAACTATTTCATTATATTTTCTGACAGTGTGACTCACATAAGTTTTTTTAAATTAATTAATTTATTTTTAATATTTTCTTTATTTATTTGACAGAGAGAGAGAGATCACAGGCAGGCAGAGAGGCAGGCAGAGAGAGCGGAGGAAACAGGCTCCCTGCCGAGCAGCGAGCCCAATGTGGGCCTTGATCCCAGGACCCTGAGATCATGACCTGAGCTGAAAGCAAAGGCTTTAACCTACTGAGCCACCCAGGTGCCCACTCACATAAGTTTTGAAATTTAAATTTTAATGAAAAAATTTGGCAGGTACTATTGATGAACCACAGGGTATTAGGTCTAAGCTATTCCAATTCAATTCAAAGAGTTGGATTCTAAATTCTAAATATCTGTCGATGTGTGTGTTAAATTTAATAGACAAGGAATCTGAATTATACACATTTAGTGAGACACAATAATAGTATGGATTTTTTGATGGGTCATATTTATCACTTGTCACCTGTATTAGCGGAGATAGAAAAAATATCTTATAAATCAAGCTGTAGGATGTTAATGCCTCGGATAAAATCATGACTTGTACCTTTGGATAAAGGCATAGGAAAAGAACAGTGTAATTGCTTGGAGAACTTTATTAATAACCCAGTGCTCAAATAATCAGAACAACTTTGTTAGTGCAATGTTCTACGTCAAAATGCATCTGCCCATATATTTGCCAATTTCATTTTGCCCAAGTTCACTGGTTTCTATTGCTGAGTTGTTTCGTTTTACTGGAATGTTTAGGAGATTGCCAAATCACAAAAATAACTAATTAAGGAAGTCAGACTGGATATTAACTCCTTATAGGATATATAGTTTATAAAGATTTTCTCCCATCCCATAGATTTGCCTTTTCAATTTGAGGACTGTTTCCTTTTCTGTGTAGAAACTTTTTAGTTCGATGTAATCCCACTTGTTTATTTTGACTTTTGTTGCCTGTGAATTTGATGCCAAGCCCAAGAAATCATTGCAAAAACCAATATCAAGGAGTTTTTCCCCTATGTTTTCTTCTAGGAGTTTTACAGTTTCAGGTTATACATTTAATCCATTTTGAGTTGGTTTTGTTTATGGCATAAGATTAAAGACCAATTTCATGCTTTTGCATGTGGATATCCAGTTTTCCCAACACTACTTTTGGAAAAAAATATCCTTTCCCTATTGTGTACTCTTGGCACTCTTGTCAAAGATTAGTTGACTCTATATGTGCTTGTATTTACTTCTGGGCTTTCTACCATGTTTCATGGGCATGTATGACTGTATTTATCTCAGTACCATACTATTTTAGCTTTCTGAGGAACTCCTACAACTCAAAAGCAAAAACAATCATAATAATCTAATTAAAATGGAATATGGAACCAAACAAATATTTTTTTTCAAGGAAGATTGACAAATGACCAATAAACATATGATAAGATACTCAGTGTCACTAGTCATTGGAGAAATGACTATACAGATAGCTATTATCAAAAAGTAATAAATAAATAAATAAAATAACAAAAAATAAATAAAAAAGTAAAAGATAATAAATGTTGGTGAAGATGTAAAGCAAAAGTAACTTTTGTACACTCTTGATGGGAATATAAATCAATACAGCCATTATGGAAAGCCGTATGGAAGTTCTTCAAAAAATTTAAAATAGAACTATCACATGACCCAGCAACCCATTTCTGAGTATATATATCCAAAGGAAATAAAATCATTATCTTAAAGAAATTTCTATGCTCCCATGTTCACACAATGGCCAAGATATGGAAACAATCTAATTGTCCATTGACAAATGAAATTTTATATGTATAAAATTATTATTCAACCTTAACAAAGAAAGAAACTCTGCCATTTGCAACAACACAGATTAACCTAGAAGACACTAGGCTAAGTGAAATAAGTCAAACACAGGAGGATAAATAGTTCATGATCTCATTGTATGTGGACTCAAAAAGAAGTCAAACTGATATTAAGAGAGAGCAGAATAATGGTTACCATAAGTTGGGAATTAGAGAAAAAAGAGATATATTGGTCAAAGATAGAAGTTTTCAGTTATAAGATGAATACATTCTATAGACCTAATTACAATATGGTGGGTATCATTAATAGTAATGTAATATGTACTTGAATTTTGCTGAGAATAGATCTTGAGTGTTTTCACCATGCACACACACACACACACCACACACACATGAAAGGTGGGACAGTAACTATGTGAAGTTAACTACACTGATTATGGTAACCATTTCACAATGTATTGCATACATATATCAAAACATTACATTGTACAATCAAAATATATACATTTTTTATTAAATTTTGCTGGGGGAAAAAAGTTAAACTGGGACTGCTTGGGGACTGTCAATTTTTTTCTGTTTATTTTCTTCTCATCTTTTAGAAGAACTTTGTTTAATGAAATTCTGAAAGGTTTCCCCTCCCCTAGAGTTCATTTGTTTATTAATTCGGTCAACAAATACTACTCGAACCATCTACTATATATTTATCTTAGTAAACTGTTTAGGTTACAGTTATTAGTAAACCAGTAAACCTATCCTCATATAGGCTAGGTTATAAAGGAGATAGATAATTAAACAGTTATAATGTAGCTTATATTAGAGTACAACTTTAAACTTGACTGGTTTCAGATCTTTTGAGTTTATGACAGCTTCCAGCGTAAAATATCAGCTGCTTTAGATTCCTTATTAGTCAATATGGTAGTAATTGTGATTATATATTGCTTAGAAATATGAGAAATAATGTGTTCCTAAGTGTAAGGCATTGCTACATCATTTTGTCAATCATAATTTAGAATAATAGGCATCACAGGTGTCAGGAAACCCAAATTCAAGCCACAGATTTATAAGTTGCATTCTCTTTGGGGGAAAAAATAGATCTCATCTCTCTTTTATTATCTTTTAAATAGCAACTGTGTTAGCAGACTCATAAAATGGTGGCAGGAAAATAATTCTTTTTGTGGTAATTTAAAAAAATCTCCCTTGCCGGTGTGCCTGTGTGGCTCAATGTGTTAAGCATCTGCCTTGGGCTCAGGTCATGATCTCAAGGTCCTAATATTGAGCCCTGCTTTGGGGTTCCTGCTCTGTGTATCTGTGTATCTGTGTCTCCCTTTCCCTCTGTTCCTCCCCCGTGCTCCTGCTCTCTCAAACAAATAAATAATCTTAAAAAAAAAAAAAAAGAATCTTCCTCACTAAGTAAGACATTAAGAAAACCCTCAAATATTTTGGCACATGTCATAAACATGTTAACTACTGTATATATAAATTCACTTATTTTTCTAGAATTATTATGGTGTTTAATAATGCTAATAACTATTTCAACTCTAAAGCTGCTTTTTTTGTCCACTTATACAGGATAGGGAAAATAAAGAGATGAGCAAAGTAAGGACAAAAGAATGGCTATATGCTCTGATTATTCAATGGCAGTATTCAATTTTCCATTCCTAGACATCTTAGTGGTAAGCAGAATTACTTAAGTTTCTATAATTTCAATAATATAATATAATATAGTCATAATGTATACCTGGAATTTCCACAGTATAACAATTTCCTTTGCATCATCTTTTGGCTTTGAGGGAACATCAGACATAGGAGCAAAAGGAAGAAAATAGGGTTAAATCATTTTGTCCCCATATAGCTGCTTTAAAAAAAAAATGAAGTAATTGCTCAAAATAATATTAGGAAAATTTATATCACTACAGGACATTATGGTCTTTTCCTGCTATTATGGTTACTTCTAAATCATGCTAAAAGGGGGCTCCTGAGTGCCTCAGTCAGATAAGTGTCAGACTTATTAATAAGTGTTAGCTTGATTTCAGCTAAGGTCATGTTCTCAGTGTTGTGAGATCTAGCCCCACTTTAGGCTCCAAGCTGGGCATGGAGCCTGCTAGAGCTTCTCTTTCTCTCCCCCTTCTTCTACCCATCTCCACCTCTCTTAAAAATCCATCAATCAGGGCGCCTGGGTGGCTCAATTGGTTAAGGACTGCCTGCAGCTCAGGTCATGATCCTGGAGACCCGGGATCGAGTCCCACATCAGGCTCCCTGCTCGGCAGGAGGCCTGCTTCTCCCTCTCTCACTTCCCCTGCTTGTGTTCCCTCTCTGGCTGTGTTTCTCTCTGTCAAATAAATAAAATCTTTTAAAAAAAAATCCATCAATCAATCATGTTAAAAGGATATTTGAAAATTTATGACCAGTTGTTTAGTGATACTTAGTCATAGCATGATAAAAGTACATATTAATCATTTAACATGCCATGGGTCTATGCAAGGCACTATATAAAGAAGCATTTCAAAAAAAAAAAGAAGCATTTCACAAAGTTGAATGTTTCTAAAACTTAAGTTGTCTGAGATATTAACTTAAATCAATTAATATGAATATAGATAATCATGGCCCACAGGTATTATAATGCTTAAATTTCAATGTTAAAAAAAAAAAAACTTGAACTGTTTAGCCACCTGAGATAATAATGATTTTTCCTTGTTTCTTAGCATCTAATAATTTGTGATGTATTCACCATCCATTACAGTGATTTTAAATATATAGGTTTCTTAATCCATTAAAATTGGTACTATGGCCTTAAATTCACTTTTATTTCAAGATGAAGTAGATTTGGCTGCAAATGTTACCTGATAATTGTTTTACTTTCAAATAAAAATAGCTTGAAAATATTTTACAGGTATTTTATCATTGTCATGAGGTATATGTTGAGATATTAATGCCTGTTCATAAATATATTTGTGCTGAAATATTATACAGGGTTGTGGTCAAGCTGCTATAGGCATAAAACAAATCATTGCCCATTTATTTATCCATTCAGTCTTCTTTTCTCAAATGAGTGATGACCCTACATTCGGGCATCTTTTACAACTCTTACATTAAGCTCTTCCATGAGGAGAATGTGATAAATTCAGACAAAACCCAACTGAGATATTATTGTCTTCATAAAAACATTCCTTTATGAGTCCCAAACTCTCAGTACCTTTCTCTATTCCCACTCTGAAGTTGCCTGGTATCTTAAGTCATAAATATACAGAAATTCAGTGCCAAAGTAATTAATTTGCAATTTACAGTCAAATAAATACAAGTCAGTGAGCAATATGGCAAAGTTAGACAAAGGTTGCTTTGCAGTAGACATAGTTAGTCCCTTCTAATGTGGCACATATTATAACAAAAAAAATTGAATTTAGTATAAATTAGTTTATTCAACACATAAATATTGAGAACCTATTATGTTTTTAGATGTGGAAACAACAGTGGTAGGAAAGAGGGACTCATATATAACTTTATCTCCATGTAGAAAGTCTTCTCTCTTTCTCTGTCTCTCTCTCCCTGTGTGTGTGTGTGTGTGTGTGTGTGTGTGTGTGTGTAGGAGAACTAGGCATTATTCAAATATCACACACATGCAAAGTAATTAAAATACTAGTTTTAATCACAGATACATCTAATCTTGTTTGATCCTTCCATTATACACCTTAATTTTTTTATTCTCTCTTCTAAATAGTTATAAATGTCTTCCTTTTGAAATTTATTAGTCTTGCATGGTGTTGGTGAAAAGAAGGTAACACAAAAGTGAAGCAATCACGGACTCTGACCTCAGGGAACTTATAAGCACTTCTAAATGTTGGCTTCGTTGCTCTGGCAACTTTGAAGAAATTTGCACCTAAAAGCATTGTTAGGATTAAACCAATAAATGACAGAGAATAAATTATGTCTGAGTAAGATAGCAACACCAGCCAATGACAGTGAAGTAAGGGGACCAGTTCCACTTCCCAATGCCTGATTAAAAAAACAATAGGTTCCCTATGACTGGGATGGATGACCTATAATTTTAGGAAAATATAACTAGTTTGTCTTCTTCTCCTACAATTCACCCCTTTAAAAAATAAGAAGTTTTAATATGAGACAGATGTGAAGAATTGAAATCTTTGTGGAAATGACTCCAGAAACAAGCTATTAAAAAGGCAACCAGAAATAATGACCCTGTATGATGTGCCCAAAGTGAACTTGGAAGAAGGTCTTTGATCACAACCTAGTCTGAAGCTAGGAAGACAGAAGAACCTGAGGAAAAGTTTTTCATAGCAAGGTACTTTGGAGGTTGATTTTAAGGTTGCCAATTGAATTTGTTAAAGGAAAAAAAAGGAGCAATATTTGTATCATGCAACATTTTTGCTTTAAACAGTGTTTTAAAAAATATTTTAGCGACAAACCACTTTCTGGAAACAATATCCAAGTCCGGTATATGAATCAATGAAATATATAATTTCATGAAATATATAATCAACGGAATGCTTTGGTGGAAGCTGAGATAGGAGACTCAGCATGGGTCTTGGCTTTAAGGCCTGCCCTCCACCTTTTCCAGCTCTAGGGATTCTCAAGTCACTTCTCTGTAGTCTGTGTCTCCAAGAAATACAAGTTTTGGAACCAGGCACAAATGGATTCGATTCATGTATATTATGTATGGAACCTAAATCAAATCATTGCAAAATTTTAAGCTTCAATTTAATGATCTGTTAGAGTTAATGAAACAAATTTAGTGGGATAGTACAATGAAAAATATTTGCAGAGCACTAGGCATACAGTAAGTCTTCAATCAGTGTGACTTACTATTCTTTTTACTAATATAGTGTGTATTGCATTTCATCCTTAGATATACTACCAGCATTTGTGGCAAGATATCAAACTACCAAAGTTTCTTTTGTTTTGTTTTGTTTTTAGGAAATGGTGAATATATTTTTTTGCATCAAAATCTACAAACTCATATCCAAAATTAATGGGCAGTTATAAATGGATATGTACATATAGTTTTATTCAGATTATTGATTTTTTTGCAAGGTGACCAAGGAAAACTTGAAAAGTTAATTGATTAGATGAAGTTTACTAGCTTGAAAGATTTCTGTGCCTCTTTTTCTCTTTCATTCTTTTAATTTATATTTTTTGATGGAGAAAATTTCACACATATTCAATATTTTCCTTTGAAGATGACATTCCTTAGTTTCTTGTGGCTTGTTTTAGATATAGATTTGTAATTAGATATAGATTAGAAAAAGTGAAATTGCATATTTGCCCTTTTTAGTATATAAAATTAACATAATTTAGATTTTACTCAAGGGAAAATCAATTATGATTTCTTATAACCTATACCCATGTAACTTACAGGTCTAAAATTGTATTTTTTACCCACTCTAGGAATATGTCTTGGATTTTAGAGTTCATAATTGTCCCCCATATTTTTATTGTGGCAAAATATTCATGACATAAAATTTGCAATCATAGCCCTTTTTAAGTATACAATTCAGTGGCATTAAATTCATAATGTCGTATAACCATCACCACTATCCATCTTCATAACTCTTTCATTTTGTAAAACTGAAACTCTATACCCATTAAACAATAACTCCCCACCCATCCTACCCTTAAGCCCCAGCTAACCAAAATTCTACTTTCTGTCTCTAATTTTGACCACTCTAAGTACATCATATAAGTGAAATCATACATATGTGTCTTTTTATGTATGGCTTATTTCACCTAACATAATATCCTCAAGGTCCATCTATGTTGTAGCATATTGAAGTATGTCCTTCCTCTTTAAGGCTGAATAATATTCCATTTAATGTATATTGCCTATTTTGCTTATCTATTCATCTATCAGTGTCACATGGGTGGCTTCATATTTTAGCTGTTGTGAATAATGTTTTTGTGAACATAGGTGTACAAATATCTCAAGACTCTGCTTTCACTTCTTTTGAGTATATCCTCAGAAATGAAATTGCTAAATCAAGTAATTATATTTTAAATTTTTTAAGGAATTGCTATAATGTTTTCCATAATGGCTTCACCATTTTCCATTTTCAACTATAGGGCCCAAGGGTTCCAATTACTACACATCTTTGTCAACACTTATTATTTTCTGCTTGTTTTTTGTTTTGTTTTATAGTAGTTATCTTGATGGATGTGAGGTGGTATATTGTAACTTCAATTTGCATTTCCCTAAAGATTAGTGACATTAAGCATCTTTTCATATCCTCATTTATATATATATATATATTCTTCTTTGGAGAAGTGTTTATACAATTTATTGACTCACTTTTAAATTGGATTGTTTCATTATTGAGTTGTTAAGTTTTGGAAATTATCTATATATTTTGGCAATTCCTTATTAGAGATATCATTTTCAAAGATTTTTCTCCTATTCTGTGGGTTGCTTTTTTACTCATTGTTATTTACTTGTGATGCAGTTTGTTATTTTTTTTTTCAGGAAGTCCAATTTGTCTTTTTATTGTTATTGTTACCTGTGACTTTGGCATCCTATCTAAGAAATCAGTGAAAAATCCAAAGTCACAAGGCCTTTTCAATATATTTTCTTCTAAAAATTTTATATAGTTTAGGTTTTACATCTAAGGTGTTTGATCCATTTTGAGTTAATTTTTGTATATGGTGTTAGGAAAGGATATAATTTCATTCTTTTGCATTTGGACATCCAGTATTCTTGGCAATATTTGATGAAAAATTGTCCTTTCTTCATTGAATGGTCTAGGCCCCTCTTTGTCAAAAATCAGCTGACTATATATGCAAAGGTTTTTCTAAACTCTCTACCCTCTTCTATTGGTCTATACACCTGTCTTTATGCCAGTACTACAGTGTTTTGAATACTGCAGTTTTATGTGAAGTTTTAAAATCAGGAAATGTGATTCTTCCAGCTTTGTTCTCTTTCAAGATTATTTTGGCTATTTGGAGTCTTTTTATTTTTTCTAAATCTCTAGAAAATATGTCATTGGGATTTGGGTAAGGATTAAATTGAATCTGCTGATGGCTTTGAGTAGCATCAGCATTTTAATATTAAGTCTTCCCATTTATGAACATGGAACATACTTCCATTTATTTTATCTTCTTTAAATTCTTTCAGCAATGTTTTGAAATTTTTGTTGTACCAATCTTTCATCTTCCTTATTAAGTTAACTCCTATTTTACTGGTTTTGATGTTATTATAATGAAATTGCATTTATTATCTCTTTTCCAGATTGTTTATTTTTCATGTATAGAAATGCAACTTGTTTTCCATGTCAACTTCATATCTCACTATTCCATTGAATTCATTTAGTGGACGCTTTAGGTTTTTCTACATATATCACCTGCAAATAGAGATAATTTTATTTTTTTTTAATTTCTTTTTCTTGTGTAATTACTCTGACTAAAACTGGAAGTTTTATGTTGAATAAAAGTTGTAAAAGCAGAGATACTTGTATTGTTACTGATCTCAGGGATAAAGCTTTTAGTCTTTTATGGAATATGGATACTCATTGTGGGTTTTCTATATATGCTTTAGTTTGAGGTAGTTTCCTTCTATTCCTGATTTGTTAAGTGTGTTTAGCATAAAAGGGTATTGTATTTTGTCAAATGCTTTTCTGTATGAACTGATATGATCACGTGGGGATTTTTTCCTTCATCTGTGAACATGGTATATTACACTGATTGATTTTCATATGTCAAACCACACTGACACTCCAGAAATAAATTCTACTTGGTAATGGTGTATAATCCCTTGATGTGCTCATTTCAGTTTCCTAATATTTTGTTGAGGATTTATGCATTAATGTTCATAAAGGATATTAGCCTGCACCTTTATTTTTTGCAGTATCCTCTGATTTAGTATCAGGTTAATGCTGGGCTCAAAGAATGAGTTAGCAAGTGTTCTTTTATCTCCAAATTTTTGGAAAAGTTGAGTAGGATTATTATTAATTCTCTGTAGATATTTAGTAGGACTCACCAGTGGAGTCATCAGATTCAGGGTCTTTCTTTGTCAAGAGTTTTTTGTTTTTGTTTTTTTGTTTGTTTGTTTGTTTTTGTTTGAGAGAGAGAGACCATGCAAGAGTGTGAGGCAGAGAGAAAGGGAGAGCCAGAGTCTCAAGCAGGCTTCATGCCCAGAGGGTGATGGGGGGCTTGATATCACAACCCTGAGATCATCTGAGCTGAAATGAAGAATAAGACACTTAACTGGCTGAGCCACTGAGGTGCTCCTGTCAAGAGACTTTTTAATTACTTATTCAATCTCTTTACTAGTTACAAGTTTAATCAGATTGTCTATTTCATCATGATTTAGTCTTGATAATTTTGTTTTTCTAGGAATGTGTCTATTTCATTTAGGTCATCCAATAATGTGAGAGTGCAATTGCTCATACTGCTTTCTTTTTTATATACTACTTTCTTATAATCCTTTTTTTGTAGAATCAGTAGTAATGTTCCCACTTTATTTCTGATTTTATTACTTTAATCTCTTTGTCTCTTAGTATATCTAGCTAAACTTTTGACAATTTTTTTTAAAGAACCAACTTTTGATTTCATTGATTTTTTTTCTCTATGTTTTTTTTCTGTTGTTTTATGTGTGTTCTAGTATTTATTATTTCTTTTCTTCTGCTAGCTTTGGCTAGTTTGTTCTTGCTCCTTTTGTAGTTTCTTTAGTTGTAAAGTTATGTTGTCGATTTGAGATCTTATTTGGGGGATTTTATTTATTAATTTGAGAGCAAGAATGAGTAGGGGAGGAGCAGAGGGAAAGGGAGGGAATCTCACAGACTCAGCACTGAGCCCAGAGCCTGATGTGGTCCTCAGTCTTAACCACCCTGAGATCGTGACCTAAGCTGAAATCATGAGTTGGACCTTAACCTTAACATTTGAATCTAGTAATGTGTTAACACTGGAATCGGATTCTTTCTTTTCCCCATTTTGTTGTTGTTGTTGTTGATTTCATTTATTGTTTTTGTGTTTTTAATTCTGTGACCTATCTCTGTGTCAAGGATCAATCAGATGTGTAAATCCAAGGTCATCTCATCTTTTATGAGTCTGAGCCCTTCCCTTTCTAGACATAGTCACTTTCTAATGTCTCCCAAATATATAGTTGCTTTTGAATATCCTAGTCTTTAATGTCTAGTCTCTAAAAGAGGAAAAAGAGAAAAAACGAAGGAGAGGGAAAGTGCTGGCCCTTTAGATCTTCTGGCAATCTCTTCAGCAAGAGAGGAAGGAACTAGTAACAAAGGGTAGAGGTGTAAAAACAACGGTCACCTGCCTCTTTGCTGTACTTCAGAGATCAGAAGTAGCAATCAGCAACCACAGCACAGATTCTCCATGATTGGAAAACAGGTTCTTTTTTGCTCACCCTGGTTTCTGCAAGCTGTGTGCAGGTTGCTCCAGGAACACATGCACAACTGCCTGCCAAAAGGCTGCTGGTGGAGGATGAATAGTTGCTAGTCTAGTGGGATGAAACTGACCAAAATTAAGTACAATTTACCTCCACGTCTTCCCAGTGGAATTTTCAAGCCTTTGATAAATTGTAGAGTTCCAAAATAGTTATATCAGACAGATTCCACCAGTGTACTTTTTATATTGGTAGGGAGACAAATTCCTGGTGCTTCCTATTCCGCCATCTTGCCATTTCCATAGTCTTTAGCCCAATTCGGCCACTGAAAGCATTTTATCTAGTCCATGTGATGTTGAATAATTTTACTTTAAATAATTCTAAAGAAGAAACATCCCTCTTTCTCTCAATTCTGTTCTTATACATCTTATATACCTCTATTCTTATTATTCTCTTATTACGCTTACGTATCTCTTAACTCTACAACAGTGATCAATAAAACCACTTAAGTTTGAGAATATGGTAGAATACTGATATTTGGTTAATAAAATCAGGCCCAGTGTTCTTGACTGATATTGCAGATCCACTGACAGATCCTGACTGTCCAATTCTTCCTTTCCAATACCCTTTGTACTTATCAGTAAAACCTGCCATCAAAATCCTTTATGGCATACATGCAAAACAATGCTAGTCTATTGAGAGGCTACCTTATTTAAAGGTGATACTTAACTTTGGATAACCTTGAGGCTGTATCCAAATATTATCTGTCATATAATCAAAAGATATCTTTTGAGTGGGTTTTCTGCAGTGATTTGTACACATTTTTAAGGATGTCATTTTACATTTAAATCTATGGTTCTTTTACTTTATGTGATTATGTACATTAGTATCCATTATTTCAAGATCATATGATCTTGAATGAGTTAATAAAGCAATAACCTTGTATTACTGTCCACAATATGACCACAGGATAGATAAAGTAAGTTTCATGATTACCACTTTATAGATGAGAATATTTCTTTAATCCTAAACACATTTAACAATTCTGTCATTGTAGCCTCAGTCTTTTCTTTCTTTTGATCCTTACAGTTTTATGGCAACACATAGTATTTATTTGAGAAAAACTTTTTGAAATAAATTAAATCTTAGTACCAAAATAATCTATCTGAAAGAGTGATGAGTCTCTGAATCCAAATTAATTTATTTTTACCACTGATGAATTATGAATCCTGTAAGATGAAGAACAGGCTAAAACAAATTTGGCAATGATTGTTCTTTGAGCAATAAAAACGTATATTTTTGAGAATATATATCCTGCCTAAGCAATAATAATGTGTGTTTGTTGAGAATATATTACATACCTTACAAGGTACTATAAAGCTTCCTCATATATACCACAATTGCTATAAGACAGGTGCTACTCTTACCCACATTTTACAGATGAGAAAATTAAGATTGAGAAGTCAAATAACTTGTTCCACATCATGCAACCTGTAGATGGAAAAGCAAAGGCTCTAATTCAGAGTAGTTATTCTCCTTGTACTGTCCCCCAATGCTCGTACATTGTATTTATCTCACTGTTGATATGATAAGCTTTTTCCGGAACAGTTTCAATGACTATAAAGAACACAATAGAGGATTTTACAATTATTTTCTATTTTCTCACTTGTGCAAAATGCCATTTTCCTAGGTAATGCTTTGTTGAAATTGAGAAGCATTGTGGCTAACTATAGCAGTCCCTGCATTAGAGAGATAAAGGGTGATTTAGATAAGTAGCTAGCAATTTGCATTTATCTTAAGGAAAATTATAGCAATGATCTTCATGCAGTTTCTATCACCTCATTGCTCAGAGACCCCTTGCTCTGATAGAACCTTTGCTGAAAGAAGAGTCACAGACTATGAGTCACATATAAAGCAAACACAAAACCATGAGAATCTCTCCCTTTTGTTGCCATCACTTCATTTCTCATGTAAATGATTTGATCTCTTCTTGTTATAGCTAAGTGAATCACAAAAGCTTATGGGATTTACATGACCAATAAAATCATTTCTACTGTTATATACAGGTGACAAAAAATGTTCTCTAACTGAAATGATCAAAGAGGAAATCGTGTTTTTATGTTGACAAAAGATGAAGCTATTTCCTTTAGCTAAACTACACATTCATTTATGTCAACTGAGGAAAGAAAGAAACATCTCCTGATCTTTATCAAATTACTATGGAATTAAGCTTTAGACTTTTTTGATTGACACAATAATATGAAAGTAGAATAAGTTCTGAACTTGATGATAAGTGCTTAAGAATAGAATAGTAAGAATTTGAGAACAGAATTTGAAGACATTTAATACTGAAGAAAAGATTGGGAAATAATATCAGGCAGATTATGCTCACACAAAGAAATGAGAAATTAATTCTCAGCTGGACAATATAGAAAAGCACAAGGGTTTAAAATCCTGCTGGCAGGACCTGAAGTTTACTGACAGAGTATATTATATAAATACATGGCTATCCAGATAGCCATGAAGAGAATTCAAAGAAATGTCAATGACCTTTCCATTTTAATTTAAATGCATTAAAATATTACTGTAATAATGGGGCATAGACTGTTGGAGCTGATCATCTACATTAAGAGAAAAAAGAAAACTTATGTTATAGATAAGTAAAACTCAAAAGAAAAGCTAAAGTAACTTTTGCAAAGTTATACCATGAATTTGTTACAGAATTAGTAGTGATCCAATTCAACTTTTAACTTTTGTGAAAGGATATTTCAAGAGAGACATTCTAATAATACTTAAGTTCTGGACCAAATCTTTCAGTCATTCTTATTATCTACTGTCACAAATTCATTGTCTTTTGTCACAATTGCCATAAAGTGTCCACCAATTGCCCGTGAATTGTAGGCACTCCTGGGTTCTGACACTACCTTCCTGTGCTTTTCTGATGTGCCTCCCTTTGACTATCCCTGTTTCAAATAGAATCTCAAATGCAGTGCCTTTTACATTTAATTTTTTAGGCCCAACATTTTCCTCTAGAGCTCCAGAAAAAAACATTTTTAATCTATATATTCCTCACAAATGACAGGATGATATCTCAGTGTCAACATATCAAATGACCATATCACTTTTTCTATTTTCCAAACCTTTAAGCTAACATCTCTCTTCTCTTTTTTTTTTCTTGTTTTTTTTATTTTCTTATTTTTGATTCATGATACCATTAAGGAGAATTTTGATCTTTCTCTCTTAAAATTCCATCAGTGCTGGTCATTCCAAGTGATCTTTAAAAATGTATTTGACCACTAGTATTAAAGGTAACAGCTTTCCAAGAGAAAAGGAGGAAAACATAGGGAAAACCTAGTTAAACTGAAACTGGAGGGGGGGGGGTCACTGTGTAGACCCACTGAAATGTAAAGTCCATGCAATGAGCTAAGGAAAATATTACAGTGGCCTTGAATGGCCTGCTAAACCATTACACTTTATTCTGTATTCAGAGGGGGCTCCTCATATTTGCATACCAATTAGCTTGTAACTCATCTCAGTATTTACCCCATTTTACCTATATTTTTAGTGTTCTGATTTTACCTTCCCTATTTTTTTTAATATTCTGAAAGCAGAGTATTTGTATTGTATGCTTATTTATATACTACCTGTAACCCCAGCAAGGGCTTGAAACCTACTCTCACTGTGTGAGAGTAGAAACAATAAAGAGATAGAAATGTTGGCTTGGAAGTTGGTCATCAATTGATAATTTATTGAATATATGAGTTTGGTTAAGTTGCACCCTACAGAGTAAAAATAAAATCAGCCATTATATAATTGTTTGGTGATGTCCATCTAGTTCCAGATCCACTTAAGACAAATTGAGGCTCAAACACTGTTTCTCTTCAATCATGCATAATTTTTGGATCTGGTCCAATGAGGAAAATGGCCCAAGTAACAAGGGCCACATACAAAATTGTTCTTATTAAGTAATTCTCTTTAATGATCACAATCAAACTGAACTCATTATTTTTCTCCTCCTGAGTCTGCCTGGCATGGTCTGTCATACTAAATGGAAATGTCTTCATTAATGAAGAGTATGATATACCAATGTAGGCTGCGATCCAAACCAGGCTCTACAATTCAAACCAGAAGCACATCGTGTATGGAAAGATACATGGTCCTCCCGGGAAAGCATTAGCATCATGACCTCATAAGAGTTAATAGACAAGAAGAATGACTTCAATGGTCTGTGTAGAAAAACCTGCTGTTTCCTCTCAACACTTGCAAACCCCAGTGAATCTTTAATGATTAATAGTGATTGGATCCAATAATGATTAGGCAAAGCATCTGCCATGGGCAGCTCATGGACACTCACATGACCTTCTGCGTGTTAATTAAAGACATCAATGATCCAAATAGCCTGGTCTACAGTACATAACCTCACGATATGCAAAAGACATCGCCCTGCTTAGGGAGCCATAAAGAAACATATCAAGACAGGTTTTCTCTTCAAATCAAAATGTAAATGTAATTTAAATCTAAAAATGACTGTTAGGTTAATTGTACCTATGCCAACTTTGGGCTTATAAATAGGCACAAGTGCATACTTAATTGGGTAAGTCATTCAACCTGTGCACATACTATTGGGGCATAAATACAAAAATATATATAAAGTTGCTTATTTGGGGGTCTCCCAAAGATTAGTAAAGCTTCTAAATGCAAATAAGAACATATATACAATATTAAAATTCTAAGGTAATTTTGACTCCTCCAAAACTTAACTAGTAGTCTAGTGCTGACCGGAAACCTTACTGATAACATAAAGTCAACTAACACATATTCTGTATGCTTTATATATTATCCTCTGTATTCTTATGATAAAGTAAGTTAGAGAAAAGAAAATGTTATTGAAGTCTAAGGAAGGAAAGATACATTTAAGATTCTATACTATATTTATCAAACAAATCTGCACATAAATGGACCCACACAGTTCAAAACCATGTTGTTCATATGTTAGCTGTATTATCCTTATTGCTGTGACTTTTTCTGATTAAAATCTCCGAGTTTGAATTTAGTCCTTGGAGTATATAAACTCTAAGGTCAAATCTTAAATAATAGCTTTCTAAAAGTATTGTAAGAAACTGGGGTCAAAACAGTGTTTGTACCAAATAACAGAATGCAATGAAGGCTAGGGAAGAAAGCATCTTCCACATCCACCTGGAAGGCAACGTTTGTTCAGCAAAAAACTTTGATGGCACAGTGCTGATCTGGGACGTTGAGGACTCTGGAAGCTGTGTGGCAGCTTGCTCTGTACCAGATTAGCCCCAGTAAGTGGCTACTGTGATAATGAGCAGAAGCTGCAGAGAAGCCTGAGAAAAATCCATGCCAAATGAGATTCAGCTGCAGAAGTAATTTACCTGCTCATAATCAAGGTAACAGCAGTGAACCTCACAGGAGGGGCAGGAGGCACAGAAGTAAAAGAGGAGATACGAAGGTATGGCCACAAGAGCTACTAATGGCAAGAAACCACAAAATATGGGTCATGTTTGTTTTGTTTGGTTTTAAAGGGCATGAATGAGAGAAATAGGGGAAAAAAGAGCTTACAGAGATATATCTTTAGTTATATAAGAAATATGGTTATTCAGTACCTTTATTTTTGGAAAACGAAGGGCCATAAGCTCTCTGATGATCAGCTTCTTAGTGATTTCTCTGACTTAAGATATTATATGTTTATTTACCGCCCAATAATACATTAATATCTACCACTAGTTCATCTCCACAAACATGGATAGAGAGGGAAAGCAGAATGTAATCCCAAATCATGCCACTTTGACATGTGAATTATTTCAAACTGAAGACAACCAAGAGCTGGTTACATTTCCCTTAACTGCCTTAAAGAATTTGGAGGGCTTGTACCAGGAAAGAACTACCACCAGAGATAACTTTCTATTATAAAGACTTATCTGCATGGCATGACAAAGATTTGTTTACCAAACATTTGTTCTTCTCATCTTCCTGTTGAATTGTTTTCCTCTCCTGTGAAGCCCCAGAGCCCTACTGCTTCTCAGGATGGCAAAAAATCCTCAACTGCCTGACTATCTTTGGGTCTCAAGTCTTTGGTGTTCCCATATCTAAGAAGAAAA